>VYZV01039886.1:124480-134831 GCA_013401275.1 Pandion haliaetus | reverse complement strand
TTTCCGCGGGCTTCAATTCTTCCCGAACTTCCCTGGCGCGGGTCCTTTCCACGGGCTTCAGTTCCTCACAAACTTCCCTGGCGCGGGTCTTTTCCGCGGGCTGCTCTCCCGTCTCACACTGCTTCAGCACGGTTCTTACCATGGGGTTACGGCCACCTTCGGGAGCTTCCGCTCCACCGTTCACCCCCATGGGCTGCAGGGCCATCAGCCTCCTCAGGCTCCTCCTCCTCCCCCTCCACTTCCATGATTCCAGTGTCAGCAGCGATGTTCCCCTCAGGTTTCCCAGCCCCACACTACCAGTTCCCCTTCTTAAATATGTTTCCCAGAGGCGCTACCACCGTCACTCCCCTCCTAGAGGCGGGTCCGACATTTTGGCGCGCGCGCATCTGACATTTTGGGGCGGCGAATTCTTCCAGCAACTTCTTAAAGGGGCCGCCTCTGCAGCCCCCCTCCCCTGCCACCAAGGAAAAACCACGCCACACAAACCCATAACACCTCTCTGTGGGTTTCACTGAGTTTATAGACCTCCAGCGACTATAATGGCAGCAGAGATGCCTACTTTCTATGGTGGTGGGTTGACCTTGGCTGGCTGCTAGGTGTCTACCAAGCCACTCTATTGCTCCTCCTCCTCAACAGGACAGGGGAAGAAAAATACAAGCAAAAGCTTGTGGGTCAAGATAAGGACAGGGATATCAATTACCATCATGGGCAAAACAGACTCGAATTAGGAAAATAAATTTAATTTATTAAATTAATCAGAGTAGGGTACCAAGAAAAAAGAAAAGAAAAAAAAAAATATTTCCCCCATCCTCTCTTCTTCCCAGGCTCAACTTCACTACTGACTCTTCCACCTCTTACCCCGAACAACACAGTGGGATGGTTATTTACATTGTTCTTTTGAATTTTATTTACATTTTTTGTATTTCTTTCTTGATCTTTGAATACTAATTTTCTATTGTTTGGTACATACACAGTGTAATAGTATTTCTAACATTATTTATGTAATAGCTTACATTATAAATATATAAATAAAGAGCTGTAAAAATCAAAAGATGCTTCATTCTGTTGGTCTTGGAAAGCTAGGATTCAGCTGTTCTTAGAAAAGTTTGTAGTTAGATTATCAGATAAGGTTTATGTAAGTATAAAAAATCTCTAGAGTTTTTGGATGGCCTAATAAGGTTCACTTTTCTTAACTTCCACATGCACAAGAAGTTTAACCTGTGTGATAGTTTACAGAGGTTTTGCAGTAAATGCTGCAGGGTGGTCATTTGTAGTAACTAATGGTAGATGAACTTATCAAAGTGAGCATTATTCAACAGATAATATTGTTTCTGCAAGCTGCAGTCCTGGTTGCCCTAATCTTTTCTTAAATTTTCAATAAAAGCAAAAATTACTACATAATTAAGAAATGCTTAAGGTTTTGGAACAAATCTTTTGGGGGTTACATGTCATCATCACTGCACGGAAACATAAGATGAAATATACAGACTCGCCAGAATGGTAGGCGATTGTTTTCACCTTGATGCTTTTGCTCAGGGACAACACTTGTCTACAACACCCATGTGAGGGAATTTGAATCCAGCAGGCCCAAGTTGGTGGGCTATAAGCTGCTCTAGGACAAGTCATTTTCCATCTTTCCTGCTGATACTGCTTCCTCTTTTACATTTTTGTTGATCCAGCAAAGGAAAGAATGGGATTAACTGATGTTAGATGTTACGTCATTCTTCTGAAAGGTCAGTCTTCTGCATCTAAAACATAGCTAGTTGAAAGCTAATTTGGTGATAACAGTGTTATCAGCAATTCTATTTGAAGCATCAATAGCATCCAGTTGAAGGCCCACGGCATCCTGGCCTGTATCAGAAATAGTGTGGCCAGCAGGACTAGGGCAGTGATCGTCCCCCTGTACTCGGCACTGGTGAGGCCGCACCTTGAGTACTGTGTTCAGTTTTGGGGTCCTCACTACAGGAAAGACATTGAGGTGCTGGAGCATGTCCAGAGAAGGGCAACGAAGCTGGTGAGGGGCCTGGAGCAGAAGTCTGATGAGGATCGGCTGAGGGAACTGGGGTTGTTTAGCCTGGAGAAAAGGAGGCTGAGGGGAGACCTTATCGCTCTCTACAGCTACCTGAAAGGAGGTTGGAGCGAGATGGGGGTTGGTCCCCTCTCCAAAGTAACAAGTGATAGAATGAGAGGAAATGGCTTCAAATTATGCTAGGGGAGGTTTAGATTGGAGATTGGGAAAAACAAAAGGATTATCAACCATTGGAACAGGCTGCCCAGGGAAGTGGTTGAGTCACCACCCCTGGAGGTATTTGAAAGATGTGTAGATGTGCTGCTTAGGGACATGGTTTGTGCTGGACTTGGCAGTGTTAGGTTTATGGTTGGACTGCATGATCGTAAAGGTCTTTTCCAATGTAAACAAGTCTATGACTCTATGATCAATGTTGTTGTTCCTAGCACATGGCTAAAATATTGGGATATTATTCAGTGGATGCCTTGCATTATCTGGAGAGAAAAAACATTTCTAGAGAAACGAAAATATTCTTTACTAAAACATCATTGTCCTGTTGTACAAATGGTCTGATTTTCATGACATCTATTGAGAAGGTTGTACTGCCTCTGGTATATTAATAACAAATCAGTCAGGGCTGGTTAAAAGGATACCTCAGCCTATCTAAAATGCATATAATTTCAGATAAAATCCTAAAAAATATACTTGGGCCCAGAACTTGATGAAAGCATGGAAACCTTGAAAAGAATGTGCATTTCTTTCCCCTTTGTCCTTTCCAAACTCATCATTAGTAAAAAGTATGTGTGCCAGGATAAAGTTTACCTTTTAAATAAAACTAAGTAATTAAGATGTGCAAAAAAGGTAAGATATGACAAACAATGACTTTCAATATTTTGCACCATAGTTTTGCTAACAATTGCTGAACACTTCCAACAAAGACAAAAGAAACAACTTAATCCTAGTATAGTTTTCAGTCTAATCTCATTAAAGTTCATAGCACAACCTACTGGAGTTGTTTCTCAATGGCATATTACTTTTGCAAATGTTCTCAGTGAATTTCCAATTGCTACTTGATGGTTCTCTTCAATTGTTAGGGTATTTTAATGTGTAACTCTGGCTTCATATTCCCTGTATGTAAAGCATAATGTAATAGTGGATATAAAATTCAATGCCAAACCACCATATACAAAATGCTTCAGATATCCCAGACTCCTAGAGTATATGAGGAAACTTTTTAGTATAAAAATACGCTTAGTGTCATAACTGTGTGCTGCATGTTTCCCATGTTTGTTTCAGGTAATGTGGCGTAACCTTACCTGCACTCCCGTAGCACCATGATCTTACCAAACACAAATGTGTATATAATAACTGTCATATCTATCGGCCATAAGAGAGAGGAACTAAGCATGACTAGTGGAAGGAAGCCATAAATGTTTTCCTGGAAAACAGCAACCAGATTGACCAAAACAAGATAAAGAAGTAAGTAACAGTACCTGGAGATTAGTAACCAAAGGTAAAGATGTGACTCTGTGTGTGTGTGTGCATGTGTGTGTGTGTGATGCTATTATTTGTTGTTGTTTAAGTAGTGACAGTTTGTTTTTATTTTTACTAATTTCAGTTAGTTTGTTAAATTTAGTTAGTAAAATAAGTATTGTAAGTATTTGAATTAAGCAAGAGCTTGTCTGTTTCCCTGGCATGACCACATCCAAGCTAATCAATCAACTTTCACAGAATACTATAATGAAATTTGATGGGAGGTGTGTGGGCAGAAGGCATTGGGTTTGTCAAGAACTGTGAATCAATCCCTGTGTTTGAGCAGCAAGCTCCTGCGTGACAAATTGCTGGAGAAGAGATAACATATGAAATCCTAAATCTGTTTTAAATACTCTTTTGTAATGGTTATTTTAATCAATATCTTTGATTACATCTCTTAACCAATCTTTAATCTTATTTATGGCAGTCAATCTCATAGTTAAATAATTTCTCTTAGTTTTACATTTACTTTAGAATTTTTTTTAATACCATTGCACGTCAAACTGCATTATGTAAAAGATATCCACAGCTGAGTTATATTGGTCTGCTAAATAAATTCTTCATTGCTCTTCTATAAGAAATGTAATTTCTTAAATTTCTTGCTTTACAGATGGGACAAAGAAAAAAAATACAAACAGTCTGACACTTACACATTGTTTAAATCCATATGTAACTCAAGATGTCAATCCTGAAAATATTGGCTATTGCCATTACTGAAAATGCTACAAAACTTGAGTAGGAAGGACGAAGTGGAAAGCTTGCACAGTCCATACAGCTGTGTTTCAGTAGGGCAACAATTTCACCTGACCTTACTGTATGTTGATACAAAGCAAGAATAAAGAACTGTTTTCTGAGTCATTCAGATTTGTTAACCTCAAAACACTTAGAGAACTGTTGGCAAAAAAGTATGAGATTTTAACAAGAGTTGACGTTGCCATCACAAGGCATGAAGAGATGACAGGTTAACATCCTTCTAAGTGTACATTACCATATGCTTGAGTGGAGTTTTGTAGAGCTTTGTCTTCTTAGACTCTTGTGTTCAAATAATTCAGTTGGATGAAGTTATGCCTGCTTATATTATGTGTCTGACTGACTCATAACTGGTGCTTATATTAGCTGATTGCAAAATGAGGAAATCATGGCCTCATTTCAAGTAAAAATCAGAAAACATTCTTTGAGAAAATGAATGCTAGTCTCTTTTAAAAATGCATTATGCCTTATATCTCATTTGAAGTTGAAAGGTCATTTTATTACCAGGTGGCTTTAGCACTGTATCGTTGATGTCATGTAAATGAGGACCTGAAGTCTTGTGACAACAGAATTTCTTAGAGGGAATTTCTGATTTTACTCTTTAACAAGTTTATAATTTTACCTCTTAAATCTAGGTATTTCCCCTTATAAAGACTGGTACTGGTTGAAGGCACCAGAAAGCACTAATTTGAATGCCACAGTGTTATTTCAGTCACCAAGACCTTTCTTTTTGTTACCAATTCTTCACAGACATTTCCATGATTGTAATATTACACATAGCAGACATCAGGCTCCTCTTTTCATTGAATTCAGTGCTGAAAAGCCAGCTGATCTCAACAGCATGAGATTAGGCATAATTTTTCCCAGACAAATGGAGGTATTTTGCATAGCTGAAAAGTCTGTCTCTTACTCTCATGTTTAAGAATTTTTTAATTACTATAGCAGTGCAAACAAACAAAGTTTTGTATGTTAAGGTCTGTCTATCCGTATCTATACAGTTATTTCTTTAAGTTGGTGTGGCACTTTCTTTCCTGCCTCTGGCTTCAAGATTTATTGCTTTGATTTAGTTGAAAGCTGTTCTTATGGCACTACAGTGAAACGTGAAAAGCATGTCTTTTCACATTGTGCTGTCTCATTTCAGGTCTGTCTCACGTTGTTAGTTGAACTAATACACCTCTGTGTACAAGAAAGCATCAGTTCATCAACTCTGTGTTATTACTAAAAGGAAATTTTTTTTCTGTGGGCCTAAATTGTAGGTGCTGTAGGTCTTCAAGCAAAGATCTAATTTCCCTGTAGACTTATTTAACTATCTAAAGGACTACAATTTGACTATCTAGGATTCTAGAAACTCAGGACGCCATCAGTGTCAATTATAGGTATTAAACACACAGCTAAACATAATCAAAAATCTTTGTACAGGATTCCAAGTAACTGAAAATTAAAATACCTACAATTTATTGAAGATTCTGGTCAAAAACTGCTTTTATGAATCCAGGATTTAAAGCTTGAGTGACTAAAATTTTTGCACTTTTTGTTGTTGGAGCCAGAATGCCTCCAGTATTATTCACACACATTGTAAGCTACTACGTCCCTTCTTTCACCTGTCAAAATCTCAGAATTGTGAAATATGTACCATCTTTTTAAACTTTCTGCTGGTTTTGTAAGCACATGTTCCCATTTCATCTGTTTTAGCATGTATCCAAAGATTTCTGTCACTTCCTATCTTTAGCATCAGTGGAATTCGCAGTCCTGAGGGGTATGGGACAGGCAAATAGTAAAGTTAGGACCCTGAATTTTAGGAAAGCAAAATTCCAGCTGTTCAAGGAGTTAGGACCCCCTGGGAAAACTGCCTCAGGGAGAAGGGAGCAGAACAGAGCTGGCAGAGCTTTAAGGACACTTTCCATAGAGTGCAAGAACTCTTAGTCCCCAGATGTAAGAAATCAGGAAAGGAAGGCAAGAGACCCACATGGATGGATTGAGACCTGCTGGTCAAACTAAAGGGCAAGAAGGAAAAGAACAGGTNGAAAGCAAAATTCCAGCTGTTCAAGGAGTTAGGACCCCCTGGGAAAACTGCCTCAGGGAGAAGGGAGCAGAACAGAGCTGGCAGAGCTTTAAGGACACTTTCCATAGAGTGCAAGAACTCTTAGTCCCCAGATGTAAGAAATCAGGAAAGGAAGGCAAGAGACCCACATGGATGGATTGAGACCTGCTGGTCAAACTAAAGGGCAAGAAGGAAAAGAACAGGTAGTGGAAGCAGGGACAGGTATTCTGGGAAGAGTGTAGGGATGCTGCCTGGTTGTGTAGGGATGGGGTCAGGAAGGCCAAGACAAGGCTGGAGCCGAATTTCGCAAGGGATGCAAGGAATAATAAGGGCTTCTATACGTACATCAGACAAGACTTGCCCTTGGTGAAGCCATGTTGGCTTGAAGTACCTCCCTGTACACCATGTGCCTTAGCATAGCTTCTAAGAGGATCTGTTCCATGATCTTCTCAGGCACAGAGGTGAGCTGACAGGTCGTTCCCAGGATGCAATGTTTCCCTTTTTCCAGTCACCACGGGCTTCACCTGACTGCCATGACTTTTTACTCATTCATCAATGACACAGGCAGTGAGATCAAGTGCACCCTCAGCAAATTTGCAGATGAGTGGTGCAGTTGACATGCCCAAGGGATGGGATGCCATTCAGAGGGACCTGGACAAGCTCGAGAAGTGGCCCCATATGAACCTCATGAGGTTCAACAAGGTCAAGTGCAAGGTCCTGCACCTGGGTCAGGGAAATCCCTGGGGTCAATACAGGCTGGGGGATGAAGAGATTGAGAGCAGCCCTTCAAAGAACGACTTGGGGGTACTAGGGGATGAAAAGCTGGATGTGAGCCGACAATGTGTGCTCGCAGCCCTGAAAGCCAAACTTATCCTGGGCTGCATCAGAAGAAACATGGGCAGCAGGTTGAGAGATGATTCTCTCCCTCTAGTCTGCTCTGGTGAGACCCCACCTGCAGTACTGCGTCCAGCTCTGGAGTCCTCAGCGCAGGAAAGACATGGACCTGTTGGAGCAGGTCCAGAGCAGGGCCACAAAAATGATCAGAGGGCTGGAACACCTCTCCTATGAGGAAAGGCTGAGAGAGTTGGGGGGTTCAGCCTGGAGAAGAGAAGGCTCTGGGGAGGCCTTATTGCAGCCTTCCAGTACTTAAAGGGGGCTTATAAGAAAGATGGGGACAAACTTTTTAGTAGGGCCTGTTGCAACAGGACAAGGGTTAATGGTTTTAAACTAAGAGAGGGTAGATTTAGACTAGATATAAGGAAGAAATTTTTAATGATGAGGGTGGTGAAACACTGGAAAATTTGCCCAGATTGGTGGTAGATACACCATCCCTGGTAACATTCCAGGTCAGGTTGGATGGGGCTCTGAGCAACCTGATCTAGTTGAAGATGTCCCTATTCATTGCAGGGGGATTGGACTAGATGACCTTTAAAGGTCCCTTCAAACGCAAACTATTCTATGATTTACTTGAAATCCTTGAAGTATTGGTGGCTTTTGTTAATACTTAAGAGACATAGTATATTTTTTAAAACTTGCTACCCTCAAATATGACAGTGCTTCAAAATCCTATCAAATCTTTTAAAAAAGAGCTTTATTGTAGTTCAAAGCATATTAGCTATTAAGTATAAATGCAGTGAACTGAAAAAAAAAATAAACTGAACAAATATTTTCAATTAACTTAAAATATCATTATGTAGAAGGGCTTAGGAAAATCCCATCCTGCTGAAAAAGTGTGTTGAAATTAAATTCTTTCTGCACTTTTTTCCACCATCATTATAATTCCTGTCTTGAAATGTCATTATCATTGATGCCAAGTTGCTGTAGCTCAGGAGTTATGTTTCTGCAGATATCTCTTCATTCAGTTTTAATGTTAGGAGAATTCTTGGTACTGTCATAACTTATATCAACATTAGGAAGGTTCAGTGAGCTCTGTAGAAATCTATTATTGAAGTGTATTTGGCAGGTGAATAATCTGAAATTTGGATCTTGATTGGTTCAGTTGCCTTTTGGTTATCCATAAATAATGCTGATCTGAACTCAGCTGTGATCAGCATTCCCTGTCTTACACATTTGTTATTTCAAATGTCCATGTTCAACTAAATGAAAATATAAGCAACCAAACATGAGCCTTTCTTGCACTATTTTCTCTGTAAAATATTTTGTAGATGAAGATTAATTCCCAGCTAACCACACACCAACAAAAACCAAAACCTGTTCATTGACTTTCATAAGCTCCTTTACAAAAAAATTACGAAATAAACATCAGAATGATCAGAATGATTATGATGATTATGATGAATAACCAACAATGCTGTTGATTCCTGTAAACATATTTTCAGAGTTATTTGAATATTTCATACCTGCTATTTGAACACATCACTCTACTGCAGAAAGATTGGTCTAAGGACACTTCAAATTCTTACTTCCCTGAAATATAGTAGGAAACACTTGAGGAATTCTATTGGAAACCATCTGGCAGCAAATAAGTAGGAAAAATTAAAAAGCCTATTTTCAGTCCTGAGTCCCCTTTTAGTGTCTGCTGTCTGTTCATGTTGTTGTTCACCCAGATGCCAAGTGGAACAAAATGTGCTGCTGCTATTCTGGGGTTACAAACAGCATATTTAAGAGGACAGATAACATAATTCAAGATTCTGCAGCTGAAGTTTTTTGAAAATTTTAAGGCAGATAACACTTTGACCTTGTAATAATCTCACACACTTTTGTCAAAAAATAATTTTAAAAAATTGTTGGGAAATACTACGTATTCCCATTTCTGCACTGAATTATGAACAGTTAAAAGGAAAAGTAATTTGAAGATTGAAAAGACAAGGCAGTCCAAAGGACAAGACCTAGATAACCCACTAAAGTTTTACTGAAGATTTAAAGGAATAATAAGGTTTGTTACAGAATAGGCATCAGTTTGTTTTACAAAACATCAAGCTTACCCTGTGAGAAAATTTAGGAAAAGTGTATTTTAGGGAAAGAGACGTCTCAGAAGCAGCCAGTGTACATTGTTTGGGAATACTCCAAGTCTGGAAACACATAGTCAACTTTCAGATAGTACTTGCATTTGAGCTATAAATCTATGCAAGAGCCAAACTTATCTTTTTCACCCTCCAGTTCCTTACTAATCATCCCAAGAAATACCAAAATTCAGGAAAACTCAGGTTTTTTATTTATCTTGCAAAATTCTCCTTGAGGAAAAGCAGATGAATGTGGATCTGGCTGAACATTCCTGAGTTCTAAACAAATTATTCAGTCAGGATCTGATCCTTGATATCAGTACTATGTCTATGTTAGTAAACAAAGTGGGCTGGAACCACTCCGAAGGCAAATGGAACACCATAGCACCAGTCTACATGATTAAACTCTCTCCTGTCCTCCAAGTAAGATGGCCTTGTGTCACATGGGTCGTGTGCACAGGACTTCATCTGGATCTTTGGGTAATTGTGGGTTGTCTGGTCCATAATGAATCATCTCTAGCACAGCTAATTCCCTCAGATATTGGATACCTATTTCCATGGTGGTCCACTTGCTTGATTGACATATAACATCTTCCTTAAAGGGGTACCTTTCATTCACGCTTGACAGGAGTCATCTCCAGAGCCTGAGGGCTTGTGTCCCTTTTCTAATTCCAAGCTACTAGCCCCGTTGTCCCAGCATCGGAGAAGCCAGGTGATAAAATGCTCACCTATACGGCAGCTGAAATCTTTTCGCATATCATGCAGCTCACTGAAGGATAGGGATTGAGTGATTACCTCTGGTTCTGCCTCTTCCTCCTGTTCCTGTGATGACCCTGACTCATTTTCATCCTTCGCTAAGCGAATTGATTTTTTTTTTTTTTTATATATCCCTTCTTCTGTATGGGGGCAACTGATACTGGTGCAGGTTGGTCCACTGGTTCAGTTGCAGTACCTGCCGCTGGGGTTTGGGTGGCCGCAATGCTCGTCGACGGGGCTGGAGGGACTGCAGTACCCATCGCCGAGGTTTGGGTAGTCGCAGTGCCTGTCATCTTGTTG
>VYZV01039886.1:89816-108972 GCA_013401275.1 Pandion haliaetus | reverse complement strand
AGAGGAGTCTTTATCACTGCTCACAAAGGACAGGCTTCAGAGTTTCCTTTTCTGGGCTGCTTCATATCTCAGACTTTCCAGTTTCTCTAAATCTGTCCTCTTGGCAGCTGCAGAAACCCTTCTCCCCCCTACCCCACATCTCTTGCATACACATAATCCAGAAATATTGCTAGTCTTTACTTGCTCTGAAAGGAAACAGCTCTTAAGTTTCCCCTAGCTGACCTTCCCTGCATTTGACTGTGGAGGCTGAGAGCAGACACCTGACACGCACACTAGTGCTGGGACCTGAAACACTCTTGCTCACTCTGTGAAGGAACTCTTATGTCCCACCATAAACATATCACCTAAGGCAGAACCTAGTCCATAATGTTATATGCACTATAGACATATAGTGCATCTCCAACGTGAGAAATTCCACTGGAATTAATAAAAGGTAGCTTGGAAGCAAATGAAAAATCTGTATATTTTCAAAAGAACTAATGAACATACCATTGAGAAGAAAAGATTATGCTTTAACAGTCCCCAGGTATAGAACTTATTTCGTAGTTATGTATTTACAGCTATGAAACTTGTTTCTGGAGGCTAGCAAAATAAAGCACTGTTTCACAGACTTCTCCGTCTCTCACATTAAGAGGACTGGAACTCAAACAAACATCTGCTGTGAGATGGAGAGATATTTCTCTGTCTTAACCATTACTTTCTCTGCAGTTATAGTCTTCTAAGCACATGCAAATTGAAGTAAGAGGACTGCTGCAGAGTCCAAAATGGGAAAATATTTAAAGGTGAGCTTTTGCATGCAATTTCACATATAACTTTATTTCTAGCAGGTAGTATTGTTAAAATGTAGATAGCACTGTCCAGAACCTGCCAGTCTCTGTGTGCCAAAAGCCTTCTGTCTTGCAAATATGTGAAATTTCAATTTTACACTGAAGATTCTGGGTAATTTGAGGAAAAAGATTGAACTGATAATAAGAAACTATTCACTTTATTCGCAAATCTGTAAATATGTGATCTCTTTTCCCTTCTGACCGTATTTCAAATGGCAAGATGGAATAACAGTATACCCTTTGGAACCTTTCTCCACTCAAGTACATTTAATCATTACTGTCAGCCCACCAAGCTCCAGGTGAAAATAGATTCTATATAAACTCTTTTAAGTCACATTTGATTAGACCCTTTTCCATATGAGTTTGACATGGTTTATTATTTCTTATCATTGCTTCTGTGGCAGACTTCCCCAGAATACCTTCTGTACCATAACTGACAAACAAAATCTGACTGTACTACAGTGAATGTAATGCTGAAAGTATCCTGCCAAATATGGTAAATGAACAGTATACACACTTAATTGAGCAGAAGTTTTATTTTGGGTAACATCAAGCAAAACCATGTAATGTTTAGCAGGCAGGAAAAGATAAGAAGAAACATGTATCCTGGATGGAGGTGGCAGAGAATCTATGTGAAGATAAAGGAATGTGACAGCGGAAAGGAACATAACCACTAATAAATATGGAGAACTGCTTATAAATTTCACCAGCTGTATGGTGCAGACTGTAATTAAAAGAAAGAATTAATTATGAAAACCATGGCTGAAACTTGTAAATGTGTATGTCAATAACAACAAAGATTGCAAGACACAGCCAGAAGCTTTATGTGCCTTACTTGGCAGGAGTGCTTTTTGGAAAATGAATACCATGAGAGATTTTGCCTATTTCAGTGGCTTTCTTTCTATCTTTCCCTCTCGTCCCAAAATAAATAAATAAATAGAGAGAGGTAAAAGCCTTCCTATAATGCATGACTGAGGCACTTGTTCTGAGCAGGGAACATCTTTATATCTTCTCCTTTACATGACAAAACAAGTATATTTTTATTCCATTCATCTCCTTCAGTGGCTAGTTCTGAATTAAAATAAACTGGATTTTTCTATCAATAGATATGTCAAAGGTAGATTCTGCTGGCATGTGACCAAACACTGCTTCTCCTCATTGCCACACAGGGAGAAGTTGTTCATCAGAGATTTTAAAAGTTCTTCCTGTTTGTATTGATTTGCTAAAATTTCAATAAAATGCCATTTAAAATCTATAAAACAACTTCCAGTTGGTGTGGGGAATAATACAAGGAAAATGAAGATTCAGTGTTCTTCCCTGAGCGACATGCAGGAGCCAGGAGATGAAGTTCAAAGTCTGAGTTACTCCAAAATCTCGCACAATTTATGCACATTTCTTGCCCTTGGAACTGCCTCAAGTTCACCGCTATTTTGATGTGACAATGTAACAAAAAGGACTGTTGCCTCATTACTCTGCACAGGTAAGCCTCTGCATTTGATAGGCCCCTTCAAAAATTCAGCATTCACAACACCACCCTTGTATATGCCAGCCTGGTCACACCACTGAGAGATTACAAAAAGGACTGTCAGCTGGACCAAGGAGGAATTCTGTAGTACCTTCCTTCTCTGGAAGGATTGCACATGCAGGCATGAATATATCCAGAAGATTTGAAAAAACTAGTGGCCAGGATGGGCCAGCAGAGTTGCAAATGCACCTGGAAGGAATGCCCCATGCTTATTACTGTTAGGCACTCTGGTCTTGAAAAACTCAAATTTCAGAAACCCTTTTGCAGAAAGTTCATGGCTGAGCCTGTAATAGTACATGACACGTCTCCTCAGGGATGTTGAATAACTCATCACCAGCCAGAGAGCAATCAGTCTTTCAACCACAAGGATCTGACTGATGAGCGTAGAAGAACAGCAATGAGGCTTTATTTTAACCTGTCAGTAAGCCATTCCACTATTCATAAGCCAAACTTTTCTGAGACAATTTATGGGACTGGGAAACAAAAGGAAGACAGGGTATGAAGAACAGAGCGTCAGGGAGTGGCGAGGGCCAGCTGCTCCCAAAGGGACAGGGAGCCAGGAGTCAGGCACAATACCATGTCTGGCAGGGCAGGGGCTGGGGAGTAGCACTTGGGGTCAGTCTGGATCATCCACTAAGTCCATAGTAGCCTTGCAGGTCTGAGGGTAAGCTATGAAGTCAAGCCAGAAGGTCAGGAACAGGACTGGTGATAGCAACTAGGGTCAGCCACAGCTCAGCAGTAACCAGGCAAATCCATGCTGACAGGGCAGGTCTGAGCTGAAGCTGGGAAGTCAATCTGTGGGTCAGGGTCAGGGTCTGCAGCAGCAGGTGCATGGCCAGTAACAAGCATGGCTGAAAGGCAACCCAAACTTCATCTCAGGCAGAGGCCAAGGACTAGAGCCTCATCTTAAAAGCAGCTCCTGTGGAAAGGAGCATCAGCCAACACTAAGGCTTCTAGCTTTCTTCACACAACAATTTCACATCCAAAGCCACCTGCTGTGCTTTCTCTAGTTGTCCTTGAGCTCAGGCAGCAAAATGCCAGGACGGTGGATGCACTCAGGGCTCTGAAGAAGAAACGTGACTGTCTCTGGAGCAGAAGCAGGACACCTGCTGAAGATGCAGAACACCTTTCCAGGCATGGGTCTACATATGAACGTGCCATCTGTTGCTGTGTCCCCAGAGATACAGGTGTCACAGATGGAGTGACGCACTTCACTCGTAACAGAGAAGTAGCTGCCATACAGGAGAGTTCAGTGGGCCCTGGGCTGTCCACTATTATGGAGTAAGATAATTAACTCATAGTCACATTTGCATACCTCCTATAGATATTAGTTTCTTCCAAATTTGGCTTGAGTCAGACATTGACCAGCACTGTGGTTAGGTAGGTGCATTGCTCAAANGGGGGGGGGGGCGGGCAGGCAGCACACCGCCACAACAGATTCCTGCTCTCGCTGCTCCCACCACATTCCCTTCCAAGACAAGATAATGCTTTCAATAGCACTTATTTTAAGCAGTAACTTTCCCACTCTCTTCTGGGCTCTCTAACTGCGTCTCCAGAAGAAGTTTCACTTCCTCAACCTCTTCTCCACCTTAGCAACAGCATAGAACTACTGAGAGCTGAGCTCAGATTCTGCCATTCCTCTCCATGCATGGAAAGTCATCTGCCAGTAAAGCACTGGGTAGCAAGAGGGGAATTCACTGAGCAAGCCTAGCCTCTCAGAGAGCTTGGGCTGGTCTCAAGGCATGTGGCAAGTTAGGCATGGTGGAAACCTTATACTTGTATTGAGGATCTCACTACTGAAAGCCAGGGTTTGGGAAAAGTATCCTCTGTGTAATCTACTTAGTCCACAACAGAATTCAGAACAGGCTGTTTTGTGCATCCAGGTGTTTATTTATATCTGAAGAGTAGCACTCATGAAGCAGACAGATCTATTAGTCCTTAAGGTTCAGAGGTAGACAAGAATGATGTTTGAAAAAGCTAAAAGACACATGGTCCTTCCAGAGCTGGTCTTCCAGGGTTGGCACATTTTCCTGCAACAGCTTCACTGGCATTCTGACACTTGAAAGCTTAAAATATCCAGCATAGCATTTCGTAACTGGATAGAAAACACATTGGCCAGGGACCATAAGCAGGAAAAGCAAATCCATGACTACAGTCTAGACCCATGCTTTCTTCATCCATGGACTAAGGTCCCTTCTTTTTCATATCTCACTTTTAAAGAACAGACTGCTTGTATGCAGAAGTCATTGTTTCTAATCCCAGGACAGCTTGGGGAGGGCAGATTTTTTGTACAGCTTCTACTGTTCACTATTCACAGCTTCTATTATGACTATTATAAGAGTCTTATAAAAGATTCAAAGTTCACTATTGGCTAAGAGAAAAGACTGGTGGACATGTAGCTACGCCTGTAGTTAACATGCATAGAGAACTCAAAGCTGTCAGAAATGAAGGACTTGCTTTTGCCCTGTTTTCTCTATAGAGTTCTCTCTGACCGGTGCCATCCTGAAGTGTGAATTGATGTAGCTATCTTTGTATCTCAAGAAAAGGGGCAGGCATGAAAATCTGGGAGGTGTAAAACCTCTCAGCACTTGCAGAAAGGGTGCAGGAACTGTGACAGGTGCCTGATGGATGGTCTTTACCTAAGGATGCCAAAATATGTCCTCATGTGCTACCAGGAATGATACAAAGGTTAAAAGGAGATCTCAACACTGGAATCCACAAAGTTTCTAACAGGAGAGTCACAGGAATGAGACATATCTTGACTCCTGAGAACATATGTAAATTACAGAACAGATATAGTCCACAGTTCTGGTGACTTTGGCTGCTCACCATGTGCCAACCTGCACTCTTGGTCAGCTTTTCTTCCAATAGAAATCACGGTGCAGGGAGATCAAATGTGAGAACAAGATGGTGAGGCAACATTCAGGTGTCATTCCAGGAATCAGAATGTACTTCTCAAGCCAGTGGGCTGGAAAGAGCTCCTCCTTTTACCTTCTCCTCTCCTGCCTGTTCTTCCAGCTAATCATCATAAAGTCTTATCAGTAAGATCAATAACAATGAGGGACTAAAGGACAAAGTTGTCTTATATAGGACAGTGTAGAGGTTCATGTGATTGTGGTGCAGATACCTTCAGCATAGCATTTTTGCTAGAAAGGCCCATTTAGATGGGCTTATGGAATAGGCACCATTAGTGGGTGTCCCAGAGGGTAGGCAGCCTGGACACATCAATGCCATACAGAGAGTGTGCAGCTGTGGTGCACGTGGGATCTGACCTTGAAATAGCCCTGAGACTTTTAAATCTCTGACTGGCTTCATGGTTCAAAGTCAGTGGAACTTTGTCAATTGACTTCAGAAGAAAGAGGGTTTCATCCTGTCATCCCAGGTTTCCACTTGCATGGTGAGTATTTTTCACTTGAAAGTTCAGTCACCATTTCCAATGGGAAGTGTTTGGAGCTGGGGAGTAAATCCCCGCCCATCAGTCAGAGTAATTATCTTCTTGTCAGAGAAGTGTTTTTAAATCCTGTTTCAACACTTAGATACTGAGCATCCATCGTTAGGCTTAGGCTTAAACTTTATAACCTTTTTCAGGTCATCAGGCTGAAAAACTCAGAAATATCACTCAGGAGTAACATCACACCTTTGATAAATGAGGGCTTCTCTGGATATTTCACAACTTACCTATGCCAGTGGTAAACTGGTGACGTGATGCTAGCCTATATACCTAAGAATATTGTCTACTGTGAACATTTCTTCACAGTAACACAAGCGCATGTAGTACACAAGTCCAACGGTGTAAGAAGTATTCATTGTAACATGATTACAAAAAGCTATCTTTGCACAGAACTATATAGCTACATAAGTCAGTGTGCTGGTTTTGGCTGGGACAGAGTTCATTTTCTTCATAGTAGCTAGTATAGGCCTATGTTTTGGATTTGTGCTGAAAACAGTGTCAATAACACAGGGATGTTTTCATTACTGCTGAGCAGTGCTTACACAGAGCCAAGGCCTTTGCTGCTTCTCACCCCACCCCACCAGCGAGGAGGCTGGGGGGGAACAAGGAGTTGAGGGGGGAACACAGCTGGGACAGCTGACCCCAACTGACCCAAGGGATATTCCAGACCATATGTCATGCTCAGCATATAAAGCTGGGGGAAGAAGGAGGAAGGGGCGACGTTCAGAGTGATGGTGTTTCTCTTCCCAAGTAACTGTTCCATGTGATGGAGCCCTGCTTTCCTGGAGATGGCTGAACACCTGCCTGCCCATGGGAAGTGGTGAATGAATTCCTTGTTTTGCTTGGCTTGCATGCATGGCTTTTGCTTTACCTATTAAACTGTCTTTATCTCAACCCATGAGTTTTCTCACTTTTACCCTTCCAATTTCTCCACCATCCCACTGTGGGGGAGTGAGTAAGCGGCTGTGTGTTGCTTAGTTGCCAGCTGGGATTAAACCACGACCATCAGGTTTTCTATTTTATGGTTCTATAGAATTATTTCCACTAAACACGCATTCAGCCAGGAATCAGAGATATTTTAGAGATACGACTTTATGCTTTACAGCTAATTTGTCAAATTATTTCTGTGTTAGATCAAGCTAAACTTTTACTCTCTACAGCTATGAATCAGTTTCCTATAAACTTTCATAGCAGTGCATACATCATACCAGCTGTCATATATTTAGGGTTTTGCTTCTGTAGCCCTTAATAAAATGATTAGTCCCATTGGCTGATATTTTTGAGCAGGGTGTGGCAAGGAGAAAGTGAGATAATAAAAACAAAAGAAAAAAAAAACAAAAAAGAAAAGAAGGCAGGTTTTTTTGTTTTGCTAGCAGTGATAAAAAGAATGGAAGAACATGAACATCTTTATAATTTTGTTCACTTTTTAATGTTATGAAGACTTTCTCAAAACCAGAGGAAATTACTCAGTAAGTTATGAGTGGAAATATTTTCTGGTTACTCTGGAACTACTGTTAATGGAATGCTGTTCATAACATTTCAAGAGAAGATTCCTGCCATGTATTCCATATATTTTCATTAACTCTGATACGATCAACAGAGTTCTATGCTAGGTATGATCACTCTATTAGTTTAGTCAAATTCCTGACTAAAACCCCTTTTGCCAGCAAAACAGCACCACAGAATTTTGCCTTTGAGCTGAACAATGTGCAGTTCAGATGAAACGTATCTCTGACAAGAATGTATGAGATCAAAAGGGAGCACAGGGATTCACAAATTTGGGGCATCTGTTGAGCAGTCGCCACAGGCTAAGTTCCTCTGTCAGGGCTGGAATAAGAATTTTGGTCATTCTACGCATTTATAAGAAATGGCACTTTTACCCTTTTCCCTACACGGCTCAGGCAGTCTCCTCCACCAGATTCAGCGAATGTATGTGATAATGGGGGATTTTTCACAGACATCATAGCCTGCTTGGATTTCCAAAAGGAAACAATCTGTCATCAAAGTCTTTTAAAGAAACAAAGCAGCCGTGGGATAAGGGGGAAGGGACAGGCATGGAGAAGAACTGCCAAGAATAGGAAGGAGAAGTGGGGGTGCACAGTCACTTCTGGCAGTGCGAGGTCACTGGGGAGTTTCACAGAAATGCTGGGATTTGTGCTGTTCCTAAGTTTCTTGGGAAAAGGGGTAAAAAATGACCAATGTTTGCAGCTCATATGAAGTTGCAGATCTCATGAAGACAGAAAGAACAAAGGCTAAATACAGAGAATTTTGGATTTACATGACTGAGTGACTGAGTAATAACATGGCAAATGAAATTCAATGTAGATAAATGCAAACTGAGGCACATAAGAAAAAAGAAACGGGCTATAAGCTGACCATTGTCACTGAGGAGTAAGATCTTTCGGTTGTGTCAGACAGGTCTATGAAAATGTTAGCTCAGTGTTTAGCATCTGTCCAAGAAAAAAAAGAAGTCAGTCAAATGTTAGGAATTATTAGAAAAGGGTTTGAGAACAAGACAGAAAACAATTATGTTATAGTGTAAACCCTTTGTTCACCCTCATGCTGAAGCCTTTGCATGATTCTGCTCTCTCTTCTTCAGCAGGGAATGCCAGAACCTGCAGAGACTCACAGACAAGCAGCAAGGATGACCAAAGGCTGCTTTTGCAAGAGCAGTGACTGAGCAGGCTGTGTCAGGGGACCATCGGGAGGGGGCTGCTCAACAAGAGGTGAGTAGGAACCATAGGGGGACAGAATAGGACAGTGTCCTCTCCAACAAGGTGCAGTCCCAGAAGAGCTAAGCAGGTTTGATGACAGTAACCAGGGTCAGCCACAGTCCAATGATCATCAGGCAAGCCTCTAGTGATAAGGCAGGTCTGAAGGCAAGCCAGGAAAACAAGCCAGCAAGGCAAAGTCAGGACCATCACAGTACAAGGCTTGGGCACAGACACCCCTACTATGTAGCCTGTGCCAGTCCTAAAAGCAAGGGTCTGAGCTTATGTTCAGCTTCCTAGTGAAGGACGGAGGCTCTTATGATTCCTCTCATGGCTCTTTCTCCCCTTGGTCTTTCCACAGCTGTACCGTGTTGAAGCTGGCCAGCTGTGCAGGCAGGCAGAGCCTGGGGTGAGGGGAAGGAGGCTACAGGGCCTGCTGGTGCACACAAGTTCCAGAGAGCCAGAGATTCCTTCTTCATCCTGGAGAACAGGAGATACGATAGACAACTACACAGTTCTGATGGTATGCAGAGAAAGGATCAACTGTTTATGGTCTCCTCCGCCAAGTGATACCATGGGCAGCCAAGCTCAAAAGAAACAAAAGGAGGTGGCTCTTCATGCAGCAGGTAACAGACCTGCTGATTCCTTTTCAAGGACATTGCGGATGCAGTAAGTTTCAGGGGTTCAAAGGATAACTGGATAAGCACTTCAAGAATGGATTATGATCTCCAGATGTGGCTCTAAGAAACACCTTCCACTAGTTCACATCTTTCACAAAGATTTCCCCTCTTCACCGTAATAAAACATATTCAAATTATGTTGGGAAGCATACTCTCACTCATCTCCTACTCCACTGCCTGTGAAAAGGCTAGACTGATTGTAATCCAGTTTTGGTATATATATTTTTTCCTAAATATTTACTGTACAATTTTATCCATCTTAATCAAAACACCATATACAGCCAGCTTCACTGAAGCAGCTATGAACTGCATCATTACCCTAAACTGACTTTCTAGACTGTTCACCAGTAATGGTGAGCAATGGAATACTGAATCCTATGTACATAATGAATGTATTCTTAAATTATTTTCTTTGAGTTCTTTTTTTCCCTAGGAATTATTATTACGATTAAACAAAATAATCATCATGACACAAAACAACTGGAAATAGTCATGCACCTTCAGTGATACAGTGATGCAGATGGTGTGAACTGGAATAATTAGACCAAGGAGACTTGATGGCACGTGATAAGCCAGTGAAGTCATGTTACATGACATCACTGGCCTGAGGTGAAGAAATGACAGGCTATTACATTTCAGATCAACTGACTAGTGATGATTTAGTGCCAAATCATTATTCTAAACAAGGCACATGATGCATATAGAACATTGTAAAGGCTCAACAGGAACATTGTGCACTCAGATATCACCAGCCTCAAAAGGCATGAACTATGACTTTCAGTCCACAGAGAAGGGGAATGAGTGTTGGATCAATAACCTATATACAATGAGTAATGCATTTTTACATCATTAGCAAAAGCAAACTGAATGTTCTATTTGTATAAACCTACAAATAGCAAAAGAAATGGTAATCGTGTCCTATCTATCAGACTTGAACTGAGTTGAATCATTCTATCTGATCTGAGAGCTGTTTTCCCTGGATTTCCTGTTGCTAAAGCAACAGCTAAGCTGTAAAAGGAATGGACAAAATAATCCATAGGCACTTTAAAATATTATGTACATTTTTATCCTTACTGTATGCCATACACACAAACATATTTGAGTATGCTTTGCCAAACCAAGAGCAAATTCTTATGCTATGAATGTATATATAGAGTAATTGTGTGTTTTCGCAATATGTTTTTGCAAAATATTTCTTAAGTAGTTCAATTTGTAGAATTAGAAGTTATTATGAAACAGCTGTGCTAACCAAAGATAATTTATATAGATGTGATCCTGAGGAATAATCAGAGATTGAGTAATCCTATTTGGTATCTTTAGAATGTTTTCCAATCTAGAGAAAATATGTACGTTTTATCCCCACATAACAGATCCAGCTGAGATAACAGACATGTTATGATAGATGTTGTACATCCTGAGCAGGACACAGTTCCTCCCCCATGACCGTGCAGTCCAACTAGACAGGACAGGTGAGATTTGGGAGGAATAGCAGGAGTGCCTACCCAGTAAAGTAACATAACAGTGACAGAAACAGAAAAGACTACTGGATTAGTGGATGCTGGAAGTGGTTTTACTAGACCCGAACACTACAGACCCCTTCACAACCTGGAAGAACGGCTGTCACTGTGAAGGAAATGTCATTTAACGTGCTGGAAACCAGTTCACCTTATGGATTTCAATAGATTTCCAACCCTAAAGAAGGGCAGGGGTCAGACATGCACTTGGAAAGGGGGTGTGGCAGCAGAAGGAACAATCAGATGTGGAAGCGAAAAAGGTTGTCCAAGTAGAGGGAACAAAGTTCTCAGGAGGCTGAAAAGTACTGCTTCCATACTCTAAAAAGGCTGAGTTTTCTGTTGCTCTTTTTGGATTTGCTGCTTGGGTGGAATCGCCATGATATTCTGTTAGACTGCTACTCACTGTCCTAAACAGCAGGAGGCATGAGCAATCTAATGCTAACTCTGCTGCTCTCATACACTTCCCAGCATACCATGTTCGGTTAGGGAAATTGTAGTGGGTTGACCTGTGCTGGACACCAGGTGCCCACCGAAGCTGCTCCTCAAGTGGACAGGGGAGAAAAAATATAATGAAAGGCTTGTGGGTCAAGATAAGGATGTTTTAATAAAGCGAAAGCAAAGGTCGCGCACGAAAGCAAAGGAAAATGACAGATTTTATTCTCTACTTCCCGTCAGCTGGTGATGTCTGGCCATTTCCCAGGAAATAGGGCTTCAGTACACGTAGGGGTTTCTCCAGAAGACAAACGTAAATAATGAATGCCCCCCCTTCCTTCTCCTTTCTCTTAGCTTTTATTGCTGAGCAGACATGATATGGTATGGAATATCTCTTGGTCAGTTTGGGTCAGCCATCCTGGCTATGTCCTGTCCCAAGATCTTGCCCACCACCAGCCTACTGCTGAGCTGTGACGAATGTCGGAGAGACAGCCTTGATGCCATGAGAGCACTGCTCAGCAGTAGCCAAAACACTTCTGTGTTATCAACACCTTTCTAGCTACCAGTATAGAGCACAGCACTATGAGGGCTGCTATGGGGAAAATCAGCTCCACCTCAGCCAGACCCAATACAGGAATTTATTTTCATTTCAACATTTTATTTACAGCTAGTAAAAGCAGGAAAATTTTTGTCTTATTACTGAAGAGTTAATAGTGCTATGTAACAATCTGCTTTATGATTTCCAGTACTTTCAGATGACTATTTAATTCTGTTGTTAAATACTTACAAATGACTACCATTAATGAGCCAATGTCAGTGCAGATACATATACAGCCAGTTATAATTTATAAATTGCATACTATTTATATATTTATATACCATTTATAGACTGTGTGAAATAACATACTTACAGTTATATAAAATACAATACATACTGAAACAAGCAGATAGAAAGTGATTTAAGGTAATTAAAAATTGCCCGTGCTACCACCTTTTTGGTTCCTAATGTATCCAGCTCTGTTAGAAACTCTTTCACCTCTCATGTCTGCTGAAAAAAAGGAAAGAAAATTAATTAGGATTATTTTATCCTTTTTAGTCTATGTGTGTGGGCTTTTTGCCTTTAAAAAAATAACCCTCAATAGAAACAAACCAGGACACTTCCCTGCTTCTCCATTAATTGTTATACATATTGCAACAGTAAATCTCTAGCATTTGCTGCTGTTGTTTATTGTACAAGGCTATCAATGTTACCCTGCAACAGCAGCCAGAATTTTATCAGTGTATGGCAAAAGGTCTTCTACATTCTTGAAATCATTGAGAAATTACCTATGCAGTGTTCAAACTATTACAATTTTTTAACTTAAAGTTGAATCAAATCAATTCATAACAGTGCCAGTTTTTCTCCACAATCTGTAAAGACAGCTTAGACTGACTAGCATAGATGAATCCCTTCTTGCCTGCCTGTCTCCTTCCTATTCTCTCATCAGGAGTTTGGGATATGGAAATGCTTCTTCCTGGTGTGATACCACCAAAGAGAACATGAGGAAGCTTTATGTGCCGAATGTGGCAGCAGCAAGTTTTTCAATTCTGCTACGTTTCCTGCTTCAGCAATTCATAGTGATGGTATCCGGCGTGGTTTTAGGCCATTCTCTTAGACTGCAAGTCTAGTATTTTTGGATGTTAATTTTTATTGATATTTTGGCAGCCTACAAAATATTTCTAGAGAGACTTAGGCAGGAAAAGGTAATTTTAAAAGTCATTTATAACTCAACCTGAAAAAAAGAGGCAAAGAAAAGTAGTTCTTTACCCTTGCAGCTTTCTTCCTAAGGTCTTCTCCATACAATAGAGAACAATAAGTGGTATTTCTGTGACACGGACATATATGTCCTTTCCAAATTGGTACTTAACATTCCCCTTGAAACAGGAATTTGAGGACTGTTAAGCAAACATGACAATTTATTTTTTTGAATTATCACAAAGGTATTATCTTTGTTCTTTCTAATTTGAAACATACCGCTCATTAAAAAAAACACACACACCCCACCCAAAAAAAACAAAATGAAAAAAAAACCACCAAAAATCCCCCAATAATGACAAAACACTCCTGGCTTCAGAACAAATGTGCCATATTTCAACCTTAAAGGTAAAATGATCATGGTGTTAATATAAATTTTAAAAGTCTCTTTAGAAAGAAGGGTACAAACTACTTTAAGAATAAATATAGGTTGCTATTCTATATATCCAACAGAGTTGTTTACCGTAAACAGGATTTGTTTGGAGTCATTGTGTTTTGTGCTACCTTGCCTCTAAAAAAAAAATTACAAATGATCATATCTAAAGTGAGCACATATTTAAGAAACTAAATCATCACTAACATTAGTATTATAATAGAGCACAGAGCCCAGAAGAAATCAAGATTGTACTGTATTAGGCACTGAGTAATATTTTAGGGAAAATCAGTAGCTGGAAGAGTTTCCAATTGGAGCTGAAAGCACAAACTCTCGTGCAGAAATGAACAGATACGACATGCAGGCAGAGTGTGGGAGAATCGCAGGAATACAGAACGGCTGAGCTGGGAAGGCACCTCTGGAGATCGCCTAGTCCAAACCCCTGTTCCAAGCAGGGTCACCGACAGCAGGTTCCCCAAGACGATGTCTGGTCAGACTTTGAATATCTCCAAAGATATTATCTACCTGCCTCCAGTTTTTGACCACCCTCATGGTAAAAATATTTTTTTCTTATATTCAAATGGAATTTCTTGCATTTTATCTTGTGCCCGAGGAACAGCCTACAGATCTCCTCTAGCAACTTCATTCCATTTTTGAACTTGGTGGGGGAAGGAAGTGGGATTTTGTTGGCAGGCAGTTCACTAAATGGAAACAAAAATATCAAAAAGGAGATGGTAGAATCATGAAGTTGTATTTAAAAGATCTGTGAAGCTGAAGAAAATGGCACTGAGAGAGATTGTCCTTTATGACTTCTGTTAAAAGCTGGCAGGTGGCTGCTATGCCTGTAGGCCCTCAGGTAGGTCTCCTTCCCTTTTCTAGCCATTTCCCAGAGGAAAGCAGGAGATTGCAATGACCATGAAACCCTTAGATCAGACAGGGAAAAATCAGCTCTGCATAGTCTTGGTACTAGAGAAGGAACTGAAGCTAAACGGACTATACTGTTTCCTGGGAGACCATTTACCTGTATATTTTTTGAGGACTGGACTTGAGGAGAAATACATAGAAAGGGACATGCCTTCTTTGAGTTACAAGTGTACCTGCTTCTGCAGCTAATGGCAAAGTCTGTAGCAGGCTCCCACCTAATCATTTCTGTAGCCATCTATCCATTATTTCATGATCTATATTTGTCTCTATATTTGCAAAAAAAAATGCCTCTGTTCTTAAAAAACTGTAAATGTCTCTGAGGAAAGTAAAATAGATGACGGAGAAAATTCTGACCATCAGGAAACAATTTTTTACCCTGAGGGTGACTGTGTACTGACACAGGTTCCCCAGAGATGTGGTGGACACTTCATCCTTGAAGATATTCAAAAGCCATCTGGACATGGTCCTGAGCAACCAGCTTTAGGTGGAGCTGCTTGAGCAGGGGGGGTGGACCAGATGACCTCCAGAGGTTGCTTCCAACCTCAACCATTCTGTGATTCTATTTTTTTATGAAAATGTATCTCTAGAGGAGAATACCAAAGGTGTTATATTAACCCTCTTTCAGGGGTTCCTCTTCTTACTTAGGAATGAGTTTCAGGGAAGTCCGGAGTTTGCAGTCAACACTTGGAGGAGAAAAGGCTCGATCCATGCCTTGAAAATTTACACTTTCTTGGAAGCCTGCAGGCTTTGTTTTGCTGCATCCAAGAGCCCATGGTTTTAATGGGTCCATATCCAAGGGATGCACCAGGCCCTCTGTTGTGCTGGTGTCACCAGCAGTCCCCAGAACTTGTTTCTTCCCCTGAGTGCCTCCAAACACATGCTGGCTGAGAAAAGCTGATACATCTCTGGGATTTTTTTTTCTCTGCACAAAGAATTGCAACCTTCTCTTTAGATACTGTTATTTTAACTCACTTTTTTTACTGCTCAGTGCATTTACAGAATTGAGGGTTGCTCTGGAAAGTCAAGGCCCACACACCATACGTGAGCTGTGGCGGGGGAGGGAAGGAGGCTGTTAGTGATGTTTGCTGCTTTTAGAGACTGTACAGTAAAGCATCTTTAATTTCAAGGACTCCAGTTCCCTGTACAACACTGAGCGGCTACGGTCATGGAGAAGTGCTTTGCAGGGGAAACCCAATAAATAGGATAGCAAGTCAGACTGGGCTCAGATGACCATAACGGCATCAGAAAGTAACAGAAGATATCAAAACAGTTCCAGGGCTGGGGAAGCCTGATGAAACACTTCTAAGAAAAGAGTTGAGTGGTCACAACCACCCACTTCCAAAGACAAATGGCACCCATTCCAGTTGGTGGGAATTCTGCCATTCATTTGAACTGCCATCACCAAGTGGCAGGAGGTGAAGGTTTCCCCTACCAGGCTGATCACTAGGCTGCACATCACTAGGCTGCAGACAGCCCTGTGCACTTGAAGAAGAAACTGATAAATCCTGAAGAACGACCAAATCTCTAAGATATCACTAGTAATTTAAGTAATTTAGCACTGAAAGTAGCACAAGTAATTTAAGATGGACCTTGTTCTCCTCAATTTCTCAATGATTTCCAATATGATAGAGGAACTGTTTAGATTGTTTCCCTATAATCATTAATAAACATCTTATTTTCTATGTCTCTTATTAGAAGCACAGCATAAACACCTCAGTCTAATTATGAGTGACTCATTCACAAATGCCGGCTTCATTGTTCAAATTGAAAACACACTCTTAGAGAGTTAATAAAATTAACATCAGAATGTATTCAGAAACAAATTGAGCAGTGAATGCTCATAGCAGTGAACACTAAAGGCAGCTAGAGCATGTATGAGCATGGAAGAACTGTTATATACTGTTCTGTGTATACTATTTAATTGTTACCCTTGTATTTGACACAGGAAAAAGACTTCTTGATTTGACTGGATCTGAACTTGCAAGGCTTATCCTCAGCTGATTAAATTGCACAGATTCATAGACAGCAGAGAAGCTGTGATATTCAGTGCCACATCAGGTTCTCAAACTTCAGCTGTATTTCAGCTAAGTAGCACCACAAGAAACATAACGTTAAGACACAATCACTATGCTTAGACACAAAGTCACTATCCATCATGCAGACAAACTCCATTTCTCACAGCAAAACATTTACTAGCCTTCTGCCTGAGTAGAAAATTGCACTGTACATTTCAAAAGAGTTTTCCTGAAATACATCAAATGAATAATATCTGAAACAAGCTTTAAAGGATAAAGAGTCAAATATAGCATCAACACCAGTAAAATCAAATACAATTCTTTTAGGTATTCATTTCCCTTCAACCTACTTATATCCCATATTTTTAATGAATAAATATATTGCTAACCTATTAGCCAGCAAAAGAATCCATAATGAATTTAACCAAGATAATATTGTCCAAGATTTATGACTTTGCACATAGGAAGCAATGCTTCATTGCATATGGAAGACAGACAGAGGGGAGTATGAAAAACTCAACAGAGCTGCTAAGGCAGACAGATGCAAGTTCTGCTCCACCTAATCAGCACTCCATAGGGAGCCACTGTAGTGAATGGAGGATGGATTGTGCTTACTGTTGTACAGTGATGTGTTACTCTAGTCTCTTCTCACAGCAGTTTCCTCCACTCTAATGGGTTCATGCCCCACAGAGTTCATTGCTCCAGTTCTCTGTGAGTTAACCAGGAATGCAAGTCCACAGTTCAGAAGCAGAAAGCTCCATCAGTTTCAAGAGTCTCTTATCAGCTGGAAGACATGGCTCAAAGGACACCAGGAAAAAAGTCGTCTGAGGTAAAGCTAGTCTTGTCAAAATCTTGTGTGGAAACATGGAAAATATAGTTATTTTATATAGACAAATGTCTACATGCAATATAGATACAGCTTCTGATTAATGGTCACCTGACTTATGTGAGAAGTTTTTTTTTCTTTCACAGCAAAACAATAATGATGCTGCTATCATTAAGAGTTGGTTTTTGCTCAGTTCCTGGATTGACTGAATGATTTCATTTTTCTGACACATTATCTGGGATGCACTGACCTGACCAAAGCATAGAGATAGGATTTTTCTTCTCGCAGGCAGCTAGATCATGGCAGCTACTCTGCATTATACAAAAATACCTGTGTTAAGCCCATGGTTGATGCAAAAGAATCACTCTTCAATGTGTGCAACCCCCGAATTACAGTTGAAGAACAGTCAGCATGATAATCTGCTTTGAGTCCTCCGTGGTAAGCAATTCCATTACTCTCCAGCCATACTTGGCATACATAACATAATGCTGCTTCCAAATTAAAATATTAACACTGTGGCAAGATATTTTTAATACATACTAGCAAAACATAAACATTTGGAACATGCAAAAAAGCTTTATGTTTTAAATAAGCTCTACAGTACGATTTGCTTCTCAGATCACAACAATTATCTCAGTCTATTGTGCATACTGAAGGTAATTTGAATGTAGCTGATCTTTACTGAACAAGTATCTCCTTTAAAAAAAAGGGATCGATTAATCTCAGAAGCATATTATCGATTTAATGTGTTAAATACTTCTACGTATCCTGGTAGATATTTCCATGGTAGATCTCATTTTCACAAGGTGGTTTCTGTCTTGTAATGCACTAGCTTGTCTTCCCCTGGAACAGAGGATTTGTTACAGACTACTGACCTGAAACTTAATTCACAGAAGGAAGGAGAGCATGCTAGCTGAATCATACATGTCCTTAAGTATATGTTTTCACTCTTAGCTGTATCTTCATTTTCTGTCTTGGATTCTGAAAAAAAAAAATTGCAATAATATTCATTTCAAGTGACACATCTGTGGTACTTCCAAGGCATAATACCAATAGTGTAATGCAGCCACGTCATATTGTTTTCTATATACCAGTACAGTTAAGGCCCTAAGGCATGTCTTGGCCTTTTCCACTGTTGACTACACAATGACTTCCGGTTTTGATTTGCCGATTGCTAATCTTAGTTGACTAAAACCACCGCCAAGTTCTCCTGAGAAACAGTTAGATTGCGTTACTCATAGGTTGTATACCATTCACTCACTACACTGAACTGCAGTTAAAGATTAGAATGATTTTTTTTTAAGGGATTTAAATGATACTGGTTGGCAGTCATGTAACTCCATCAGCTGTGGCACAGCTGCTATACACCTTTATGACCTCTTGGTACTTTATATTTTTTAATGTGTCCAGAGCTAGTGGATAGAAATGCAGTGATGTCATAATGCCATCTACAGGCTCTAAACAGTCCCAGTTTCTCTTGGTGACCCTGTCTTCCATTTTCCACCAAATAACTAAATGAAAGGGTCAGAAGAAAAAGAAACTGCAACAAACCCTTCCAACTCAGAGTCAAATCATAGGTAATTCCAACAGAGCTCTACACTATGACTCTCCATAATGAGTTTTCTCAACAGCTTTCTAGTAATCTCTGCCAGGAACAATGTGAAGATAGCTTTCCATGTAGTATCCATTGGCTCAGGCAGTGGCCTCAAGTTAAGAAGCAAGATAGTGTAAAAAGAAGACTTAAAGGAGCAGTCCTGAATCTTGTATTAAAGTTGCTTTATGTTCAGTTCTAAAAATCACTGGTAAGTTGTTGGTCTACAGTGATTGGTACTCCTATAACATAGATGTGTCCAACCTTCCTGATCCCAACAGCCAGCCATCAAATCTTCAAATGCCCAAGAGCCACAGGATAGACACCACATATTCTGGAGAGCTGACAGTAGAAGGGAGCTCAAATTGTGGTTCACAAAAGATGACAACAGCTCCCAAGGTGTCCCACTGCTCCACTGACCTGGGCTCTGTCAGTCTCAGCATATCCTACTTATTTGCTTCCCCAAAGTGAGAGATTCAGATTACCTATGAT
>VYZV01039886.1:51243-78942 GCA_013401275.1 Pandion haliaetus | reverse complement strand
CATAATTTCTTTTTGAAAACTCATTGGCATGAATGAAACTAATGATTTAAGTCTGGCACTGAAATGGAGTGAATATTTTTATCCAATATTTGATGGGTTTGCATTTCAGATATGTATTTATTTAATGCTAATGAATTAGGCAATTTTTTGGCATAATGGAAAATGTCAAGAGACATCTAAAAATTTCTAAAAATTTCTAAAATAAAATAATTATACAGTTTGCTTAAATCTCATACTACATCGTTCAACTCACATCACTGGCATCACATAGTAGTGCATGATACTAGCACCTGGATCTGGATCATCCAGCCTTAGGAAGTCAGAAAACTTAGGAAAACCCTTTTTTTTTTTTTACATAAGTTGTGTTTTGTGCCAGTTGTAAAAGCCACCCCCAAAAGTATTCTATTCTTTACAAGAGGTATAAAGAGGACAACGTTCCAGTTCTTCTGTTCCCCTGGATCCTTGGGTCATGACATTTCTATTTCACTAGTGTCTATACTAAAGCTTCTTTAGTTTGCCTCCTGCAGTGTTGTTAGCAGACCTTGATATTATTATAAAGAATATAAACCCCCAGTCTTCTCCCATGTGCCCTATTCCCCAGCTTAGCAACCTTTCTCTCCATGTTTCAGCTGTGTTTGTACAAGTCACTGTCTTGTCAACCCTGGGTTTTGGTTGGGCTTTAAAGGCATGTATGTAAAATACACAGCAGGCTAAAGCAGCAGCTGAGGAACAGGTGGGAAAGGAACAGGGATGTCTATTGAGGCATGAAGGAAGAGGCTGCGCCAAAAAATTCATTCTTCTCACCAGGTGTTCTGACCAAAACAAGTAAGTTCTTCCCATTGTACATCTCAGACAGCAGCTGCTGGGAAGTTGATGCTCCAGCTACAGAAATTGCTTGGAAGAACCAGAAAGCAGGCTGAGGAGCAGCACTGACATGAGCCAGGAGTTATGGCCAAGTCAATACACAGAAAGAAAGAGACGGCTGAGATGAATCTGGAATGAGGGGAATATGCTTGTTGTGCTATTCCTGCTCTTGATGATGAATCTCCTCAGCAGAAAGCTGAGAAGCATGTGAACACATATCCCTTTCTCCTCCTTTTTTCCCACTTTGCCATGAAGCATTTCTAAGATGGCCTATTCCCCTCCAAGATGATCCCTTTCTGAAAGAAGAATGAAGAAATCCTGACTGGTTTTGGGGGATCAGTTTTGGCATCACCAGTTAGAAGTCAGCACAACTCAGCCAGTTTTACAGTCAGAAGGTGCTGAAAGATGGATAAAATGAAAGAACTGGCAGCTTGCATGAAATTCTTCAGAAAACATAAATCAGTCCCGTCTGTTCACTGTGAGCAGTTAAATCCATTTCACAACAGCAAGAAAGATGAAGTGATTTTCTGGTGGGCAAAGAAAAAAATCTGTTGCATAGACACATTACCTCCACCTCCATTTATTCAGAAACTGATTTTGCTGCTCTCCAGAACAGTCTCTTCTTCTGTGAGCTAGCACCATATTCACCTACAGCTCTTGAAGCATCCAAAACCCACACTGCCTTCAAATCCCATCTGGTCCCTGCTCCCACAGTTCAAGTCAGAGCTTTAGTCCCAGATCATCATTGTAGAAGCAAATTGAAGGTAGTCATCTGAAGCCTGTTTGAAGGGGACCTGTCCCTGCTGCAAACATGCACATCACAGAGCACAGCGTGCATCTGAAGTTTTCATCCCCCCGAGACAGCCCATGTGCTTCCCTGACAGCCATCAGAGTGGGGCCATCAGCAAATCTGCGTTTGAACTCCGCCTCTCTAAAATGGTGGTGCAGACACAACAGTCCAACAGGCAGATCTGAGGAGAACCCCTCTGCAATTTTTCTATCCTGGAAGTCACCTACTTTGGTACAAAACTGGGGCTGCTAGCTAGTCCTGAGCTGCAGTTCTTTCAGAGTCATATGCTAAGTCAAAGCTAGTTAGGCACAAAATGATTCAACTGTTTTCGAGCTTGTTTGTTAAACAGAAGGTGGTAAAGAGACCAAAGCAGAGCTAAGAACTTAGGCACAAATATTCTTATTTTGGGGCAAAGGCCCCAGGTGAATATACTTGGCCAAAAACTGGATGGAAGGTTGTAAGAGCATCAGTAAATTTATGAGGGTTTCCATGAGGAAATGGAAATACAAAGTTACGTGACCCTCTGTAAAGGGTTCATAGCATTTGCCTTTTCACAATTCAGGATAAGAATCCAGCTCTGTAGAGTGAGAACTGTCTTGCAAAAGCTGTCCTTTGTTCAAGCCATTTTTGCAAGTTGTTATGTAATGTCAACACAGAAAAAACAGCCCAACTTGTAATGGATAAGTGCTTAATTCACATTGTTACCTGAAGACATGTCATTCAGGTGAAGCACTGCCAGCTGCAATGATGTGTCCATATAAAATAACAGTCTGAGCCTTTTGTGAGTCAGTCAGATGCTCTGTTTGCTTGGGTACACTTTGGAAAAAAAAAAAAAGGCACATCATTAAATCATTATTTTGAAAAGGTTCTTAATTACATCTAGTGCCAGAGAGAGGATGATTTTGTAAAATGGATAGTGAGGCTGCATAGCAACAAAAAGAAAAAAGGTGACTCTGTTCTGAGACAGGAACTTCTGAATGTCCCACATTCCCTGGGGAGTTAACATATAATTTAATAATTCGTTCATTTTGCTCATCTGTATAATTTTTATGGCATACAAGGTACCAGCATGTTTCTAGCATCTTTCTAAACAAATCCTGGAAATGTAAGTCTGCGGATGAATATGCCAAATGGAGATTTTAGAGGCACAAACACAGCAGATGCTCAGTTTTTAATATTTTTTTCTTTCAATTTTAAAATTAATTCCTTTAGCAGGGTCATTATTTACAAGTAGATCATTTTATTTTTATGGAAGTTTGCTAAGCAGATTTAAATGCAATAGTTGTAAAAGTGGTAAAATGCTGAAACAGGTTGCCCAGAGAGGTGGTAGATGCCCCATCCCTGGAAACATTCAAGGTCAGGTTGAACGTGGCTCTAAGCAACCTGATCTAGTTGAAGGTGTCCCTGCTCATTGCAGGGGGGTTGGAGTAGATGACCTTTAAAGGTCCCTTCCAACCCAAACCATTCTGTGATTCTATGAAGTGCGTGAGGGTACGATTCTTACCTCTACTGCTGTGTGTTTAGCATCGGTGGGAATATTTTTCTGATAGTCTGCGCTGTAAAAACAGGGCAAGACTTTGCAGGTAGAAGGAATGATAGGCAAGCTGGTTTACACATTGTATATATTAATATCACAGCTACCTTTGGACAACACTTTTAGCCTAAAACTATTGGGAACAAAGATACATGCTGAGAACCATAAGGAAAATACCTGTAAAAAGTTTCAAACTTCCAAGCATGTAAGTTTATTCAGGTAGGCAAATTCTTATTACCAAATTAATTTGTAAGCAAGATAGCAGTGTGTGTCCTTGCACATGATTTCTATTTATGTAATTTTAAAGATTAATATACCCAAAACATTCCTGCCAAAGTATCTGTAGTTACAAGCTGCAGAAAAAAATGGTTGTCCAAAAATTCTTCCTGAAATAGAGGGCTATGTTCCACATGAAGCACTATGTCAGGTAGCCTGAAATATCAGTGTTGAAATGAGCTTTATATAAACCAAGATGAAAGCACATTGAGCGTTTTATGTTTTCTGGATGACAGTACCACTAGTTTTTAGCTGCAGTTTCCAGACAAAAAGGAGTCACAGGAGTTGCACATGCCTGTGTGCCGCTTCTGTTCGCACAGCAGTTGGTGACGGCTCTGCTGTAGTACAGCATGGTGTCCAAAATGGATGTGAGCCTAATAAGGGCTGGTAATTAAACATGATTAATCAGACACATAATTCTCCACTGTGGCCTCTGTGAAGCTATAAACATACTGATGTTCAGTGTCATAACAAGGGTCCTCGTAAAAACTCAGCTCTTGGTGCTGTTCAGGTTTTGTTGGCATGAGAGTTCCCACTGTCAACAGGTCAGCGTGTGGCATGTGCCTATCTGCCTTTTCTCCATGCTGCCCAGCTATCAAGGCATCCCTAGGCAGACCCCAAAAGAAGAACCCCCACCAGTTTCCAATAATTTAGACTTTAGTCACACAGATACTTGCATCTGTACCAAATTTAAGTACAATATACATAGCATAGCCTGTCCTTAACAGGCAAAATGTGCTTTCTCTTGACATGTAATAGGGTAATTGAGGTGCTTAGCACTTCAAAGTACCTGAACGGTGTTATTTATTTTGAAGTTAAACTGATTCCGGAACTTGAACTACTTTGCTTAGACGTAGCTTGGATCTCTTATGAATATGTTAGGAGTATGTTGTATAGATATAACCTGAGTACTGGAAGGCAAAGCTAGGACTTGAATAACCAAAAGAGGAAACACTGAAAACATAGAAATGGAGTTAGAGGACACTGGGACTGGTCAAACCTCCGAGAGATTTCAGCAGAACGAAGTTGTGAATCACTGACAGGAGAAAAATCTTGTCATAGTGACTCATAAAATGATTAGTACTGCCACAGTCTAGGGAAAAGACTTCATTAGAGCTAAGCCTCACAAAGAATGTTCCCTGCAGCTATATAGTATTGCTTTTATTAAAGTAAATCACTTGTTATAATACTTTTTTTTTTTCTGTGTGGAACACCATTATGCTACACTGCAAATATATATATATACAAAACACAAAGAAATCTATTTTATTTCCTCAAGAGGACTCTTGTGTTGAAATCCGCTGCCTGAAGTCTTGTACACCAGATACTCAGGCTTCATGGTGAACTGCAGGTGTCAACTCTAAACATTAGTATCATGGTCATCACTGTTTAACGTCGTGGAAGTAATTGCTGCATCATGTTTCTGTGTGGAGGATTAGATTAAATATTCCAGTAGTATTTGTCCTGTATCTTTACTATATTCAAGCTTACACTCCTCAGCCCAACACACTCTTATGTGAAAAGGTCCCACCTCATTATGTCAAGAGTGGGACCTGAGAGTACTCCAGCAGTTATAAAATGTACATTTTGACAATTCTGCCCTGAAGTGGACTTCGGAGCTACTCCTGCATCCCAGTGTTGCTACAGCTAATGAAATGAACCTTGCTGAGCCACTGGCCTCTTATTCATCAAGACCTGAAAGGGCAGGAAACCTGACAGATCTGGCACAGCAAAGGAGGTAATAGTAAACAAAGGCAAGAAATGGGGAAAAAGGAATCCTGGTGTGCAGGCAAAAGGATTATGGTGGGAAATTTGGCACAGGAGGTATGGGTCACATTCAGTTCTGCCGCATACATTAGATATTCTTTGTAGTATATTAATATATTATATATGTTATGTATTATATATTAAACCAGCAATAATTTCACAAGACTTTGTCTCACTGTGTTTGAATTAATTTTCCCTAAGAGATATTCTGGGAGAGGAAGTGGGGAGATTTTGGTGGGTGGAGAGAAGGAAAGGAGAGCAATTTTTCAGTAGCATGAGAAAATTTTTAAGAAATTTTNTAAATAAAATAAATAATCTACTTGTATATCTATATAGAGATACAGATATAGATATGGATATAGATATACATATTTCTCTTGTTTAAAAATCCCTGCTCATAGTCTTTAAAATACATTGTAAAATTAAGGCAAATTGCTTTTACAAGGACAGCCATAGGACCAATGTATAGACAAAAGCAATGCTTTCTTTCTGCCTGAAACTTTTTGCAATTCACCTTCAAAACATCTTGCACTGATCACACTTAGAAGAAAAACTTAACATATATCAAGATAAAAATAACTAAAAGAGTTTATATTCAAGGGTCTTGCTTTCTAGATGCAGTGTGCCTTCAAGCCAAGAGTATTTCCACTAGCATAAGCCAGAAGGCATTCTTTGATCATTAGTCCAGGTTTTTTACAGTACTCCGGGCTCTGACATGGTACTCTATTGTCAATGTAAATGTAGCTATATTTCACTGAAGGGATTGATGATATTAATGTAATACAGATGCTTCTATTTACTTTCCTTACAGTGAAAATGCTTTCAACTGAATACCTGTAGCATGTGTCAAACCAATTTATTTTGTTATTTTCTCTGAATGCTATGCATGCTTATTTTCAGAAGGGAAAAAATCCAACAGGAAACAACTCATGATTCCTTTGACTATAGATATGAGATTCCACTTTTAAACTAGCCACAGATGATAACACTTAATCATGGGTTTGGGGTTTTTTTCAGCTCTCTTTTCCCTCTCTGCACAGTTGCAAGACAGGTTTAAGTCTTCTCAAAATTCCCAAGAAGCACTAAGAAAATTTGAAATAGGAAAATATAATAGGAAATGCTCCAAGTTTTCTGAATGTTATTCTTTATATTAAAACATTATGTACAGATCCACTGTTTTTTTACCAATACCAGAAGCACCTTTAAGGAGTGGCTTTGGTGTATAGCCTGATTTTTTACGTGTTTCATCAGTTGTGTCACTACTGGTCAGCTGCTGGGCAGTATGATTTGAACGAGCTGGCAAGTTAAAAAACATGTCACTTTTTGATGTCATGGTGGGTCTTCAGATTTTTTAAGACTCAGCGTGGTGTCTGATGTTGCAGGCATAATTTAATTAATCGCAGATGCTTCTGTGCTGCTTTTAAAGAGAGAGATAGATTTGTTCATTAAATAATTATGCATTATCTAAGAAAAGAATTGGTTGTTGCATCAAATAAGGCTCAAGAAATTCAAGTCCATTAGTAACCAAGGAGGATGGTAGATGACATACATTAGATGTATTTTGAAATCAGGTCATGGATAACTAACATCAACAGATTCCTGAAAGTATTGACTGAGGAGATTTCTGCTCTGGTAATTTATTTTTTTAACCATTTTTTAATCATGAGAAAAAGTACAAAAGCCTGGATGTGTGCTAATAGTTTGTCAGAAATCAAAAAGGGAAATGAGAATTGATTCACGAACCAACAAGTGAAGAATAAAAAGAAAAAAGGAAAATTAATTTTGGACTACATGGATTGCCACAGGTTGTAGGGAAAATCGGTCCTATGGCCAGAAATTTGTACGCATTCTCAGGGGAGATCTGGTGGGTGAAGCTAATCCCATTATACCTTGTGTCACAGCCACAACTGCTATATATTCAAGAGGCACCTACATGAAAACAAAGACAGGAGGCTGGAAAGAAAACCAGCCATGAAAACAGGAGGCTGGAAAAGAAAACAGGAGGCTGGAAAAGTCCACAGTCATTTATAAGTTCAATCCTCCAATGAATTCACCGGTCAGGGAAGGGCCTTCTCACCAGCAAGGAAGTCCATGAGCACTAGCACTGTCAAAGGCTTCATTCCTAACCTCCCCCTGTGTGTGCAACCTCTGCACTTCTTACCTTTGCTCTCATTACAGAGCATAGAGGATGTTTCTTTCACATCTAGCTGCCTATTCCGATATACTTGGAGGAACATGCTCAGGGCTCTACCTTCCTCTTCAATTTGGTTGAAACTTGCTAGGGTTTCAAAAGGATTACACAATTATTGAGACAGAGTAATTGAATAAGCTTTAATTTCTTAGGAAAAAGAGAGAGAAAAAAGAAGAGAATCCCCACCAGCTAGTACCAATGGATCGCATACTATAAGGTTAACAACTAATTGACTAATGTCAGAAACAGCAGCCAGTGGGACATGGCGACTGGAAGGATGTGCTTTTAGTACATGCTGCATGCCACGAATGTAGTGGACCTAAATATAAAACATGTGCTGTACAAATCCGTGAATGATGAAAGCATTGGCAGAGCTGTAAACAAGGAAGGAACAATCACTGAGCACAGTCTGTATCATTTGGCTTGTTGGACACATTCCTATAAAACGTGTTTTAATACAGTTGCAGCAAAGAATGCAGGCCCTATCAACCAAAGGGAGGACTGTCTTCTGGAAAATAATAACTCTAAAAAGGAGTTGTTACGAGCAGCATAATGCAGTGGTAAAATGGGTAAGTGTAATCCTGGGATTTATAAACTCAAACATGTTAAAGTGCTCTATAGAATGTGAAGGCAAAGAATACCGGAAAACAATTGCTATAAAATGAATAGAACTAGATAAAGACAAAGCAGAAATTAGGAGTATATTTTTAATAGCAAGGATGATTAGCAACTGGAATAAAGTAGTTAAGCCTTATGTTGGAAAAACTTCTGTAGCTTCAGGGAGATCTTTGTCTTGGATTAAGCCAGATTTCAATTAAAATTAATTATTAGATGAAATTGGTAGTAAGTGCCTTCTGCAACGACTGCATGTCTGTGTGAGCTGCAAAGCTGATCCTGCACTTGTTGCAGTTATTTTCAGGTTGCTTTTGTGTTTTGCTGAATAGGAATGTCATTTCTCTGCTTCCCTCGGCAAAGTAAATCACTGATGTGAAGAATGCAGTGGCGGAGCTCTGGTTATGAAATAAACATAGAACTCATGGAAGGTGTTTCAGAAACGATGCCAGAGAAAAATGGGATCCTTAATGCACTCAGTAATGCTGAGAGCTGTCATAAAGGAGAGAACTGATGGTGAAAAAAGTAGAAATGGCAGCAGACCACAGTGTATGAAATAAACCGAAGTCAGGGTATGAGCCAGAGCTCTCCTGTTTCTGACACATCAGGAGGCTGTCCTCAGGATTAAGAGGACACAAAATGGCACACAAAATGGCACACAAAATGGGATCAGTCATTGAATTCCAAAGAATGAAAATAAACTTACATCATGATTTTGAGGAAGGCTATGTAAGGGCTGTTGGTGCCAAGGTGCAGGGACAGCCTCTGCGGAGAGGTCGGAGCTGCGAGCATCCCCCCGTGGGTCTGCCCATGGAAGAGCCCACACTGGAGCAGGGGAAGGTGAGCAGAGAGGAGCTGTTACGGACTGACCACAGCCCTCGTCCCCATCGCCCTGACCCACTGGGGTGGGAGGCAGAGGAGTCCAGAGTGAAGGAGCGACGTTGAGTCTGGGGGAGGGCAGTGAGGGAAGGGTTCTGTTTTATTTTTTCCTTTGTCTCTCACTAACCAAATCCATTTTAATTGGTAATAAATGCAATTCATTTCCCCCACGTCTAGTCTTTTTTGCCATGATAATAGTTGGTAAGTGAACTCCCTTTCTTTACCTTGACCCATTTTCTCCCCATCCTGTTGAGGGGGAGGAGTGAGTGAGCAGCTGGGTTGGAGTTCGGCCCTTAGCCAAGGTTAACTATCACAGCTATCCTTTCTAAATAAAATAAGAATTCACATCTTTGCAGCTCTGTCTGAAAGAGCTCTTCTCTCATGCTGAAGTAGGAGTTTAATGATTTCTAGAAGCAAGCAAGCCTGGGATGTGAGCAGAAGCTGGAAAATAACTATTTTTTTTCTTTTTTCCCTTTTTTCCTAAAAGTGTACAAAATCTTTGTTGATTAAAATTCTACATCTGCAACTTCCAAAATAAAGATATGTTTTGGTCCATCAGAAATGAAAATGGTAAAGGGTTACAATATGAAACCTTACAATTACTTACACACATAAGAAATAACACGTCACATTTGCATTGCATTAAAAACCCAAGTAAGTTTTTCCTAGTTTCATTGCCATAGAGAAGGCAAAAGAAAATTGTAGCAGAAAGTGACTGAAAAACATCTTGCATTTTTACTATATCTAGAAATTCATAGGATCTTGTTGTCACTACCACTGACACCAATGGCTGTCATAACTAATCTCACAATTCCTCATTAACAAGCACCATTTAGCAATTTAAAGTAGGGATATCACAGCAACATGTTCATTTTACCTGGGTCACAGGAGTGACATTATTATGTGTGACCTCTTTCTTTTAATGAACATGTACTGACTAGATCTTGAAAACATGTTTATTGCAGCTGTAATGCACTGGGAGGGAGGGGAGTAGATTTCAAAAACATGGCAAGCCACTTCTGTATTTTATTCTCTGTAACTAATAATTATTTTCAGTTTTAGAAAGTGTCTGAAGATTACATCTCTACCAATAATCAAACAATTCAGGTTGCCAAAAAATTACAGTATCAAAACTGAGGAGAGATGGAGGTTTCCCAGACTGCTTAAACACAAACTCTGCATACATCGTTAGGTTTTGTCAAAGGCAACAGTTTAAAAGAAAAGCACCTGTGGTGTATGCATTGAACTATGTCTTACACTGTTCACCATCTTATAAGGAATAAATATATTCGATACTTGGCAGACAGGACAGATAAAAAACATTAATATAGAGACAATTATTACTGGTAATATGCTAAGAATGTATTCTACTAAAGTACATCTAAGTACACACAGAAAACCAAAACCAAGTAGTCCTTAAACTAAAGAGCTTGTAATCCTAGGGGTATACTTTCCTCCTCATTGCATACAGTCTACAACGATGTGTGTATGCATGTATGCTAACGATCTTATTCTTTAAAATCTTTCTTGTAAATGTTTTCCTTTGTATGAAATACATCATCTTTCTCTACCTTAACAAGAAAATTCTTTTTTTGCATTTAACATTTTTTTCCCCTTGTGAAAACACTAAATCCTCATAGTTAAAGTCCAATATACTTAAGACATTCCCTTACAGATTTTTTTCCTTGAATTCTCCTGTTTTCTTTTTTCTTGTTTTTTTGGAAGAAGCTGATGAAAACAGTGACCTGTTCATAGATCAGTTTCCAAGAGCTGCCAAGATGAATATTTAACTTTTTTTTTTTTTCATGTGTTTCCTGCCCCATTTTGGTGGAGGTAAAGAAGAACATAAAGCCAATAATAATCTAGTAATAAGATCAAATATCTGTGAAGTATAACAGTCTAATCATACATTTTATTTCATTAGCCCACATATTAAATATAGATAATAGTCAGAAAAGCCTAACATTCTCTTCTTGCTTATACCATCTTGTTTCACTACATGAATTATTAGATGCTCACATTTCACCTTTCTTTTTCAAGGTTTACTTGTGCCTCTTCTCTCTTCCTCAGACTATCGCTGGGCTGGACTCACTGGCAATTCTGGATTGAGACATGAGCCAGGACAGTTTAACAAAAAAAATAAAATACCACAAAAGGAATCTATAAGCACTAGTTCTACAAAATTAAACAATATTTCTGTGAAAAAGCAAAGGAAGTCAGCAGACTTCTGGTACTTTGGTTAAGGTTTTAAGAAGATTCTAGTAAGTTTTACTAAATTCCTCATCCACGATAAAAGGCATAAGAGAGAAAATACATTGCAAAGTGGGTATTGTTTTCTTTTCTTTTGGTTTTGTGTTTGGTTGGGTTTTCATTGGGTTTGGTTTTTTTTTTTTTCAAAAATCACTATTTCCTGATGCTAACTCACCAGTTTTGATATCCTCCCCGTTTTCCCACCATTCCTACCCAGTACCAACCTTAAAAAATTGCTCACAAAATTTACAACAGATGAGCTGGACAAAGAATAAAATATTTTTAAAATTAAGGAAATGACAAAAAAAAAATTGTATTTTGAACTTAATAGAATCATATCGCAGAATATGAAGAGGGTCTGGGAAACAAGGCAGGTGCCTGCAGTGTGTCACATCTCCGTACTTGATGCCGTACTTACCAAAAACTCTCATAAGACTTGCTTAGCACTGTTGTCTTGCCCACTTCTATACAACAGAGACTGTTTGCTTTTGATGAACAGATTCCCACCAGTACAGGAATTAGCAAATATACTGGTCCTATATAAGAAAGAGAACTTTCATTTTTGCCCATATTTTCAGAATGCAGATAAGGTTTGTAAGTAATCAACTTTAGATATTTTAAATGCATTGCATTTTTCAAAATGGAACTGATTAGTGTTTTCTAAAAATTAAATTCTTGAATGTAGTGTGTGTTCAATAACCAAAAGTGAAGACTCCACTAACATCTCTGAACAGGAATGCTCATCATTGATGAGTTATTGCAATAACTCCAGTGCTTCACTATGTATCAACTACAAGATAAAGATATCACACAGATTAATAAATGCATCTGAAAAAAAAGGTTAATTAAAATAATACAAGAAAACTAGTGGAAAACAAAGTAGAGTAGGAAAGAGAAGGGAGATCTAATCATGATGGAGGACCTCAGTAATTTGTAAGATGGGCCTATGGTTCATGTACAAACATCATGAACATTTTATGACAGCGCCTCAGTTTCACCTCAAAATCTCAGGCAAATCAATACATCAATATGTAGCTTTTAAGATCCAAGAGATTCTTTGGCTTGAGTTTCTTTTTCCAAAACTGACTAATCAAAATGGTTTTTTTCTCTCGGGATTACAAAATAGTCATTAGGAGAAAATTGTAGTAGCTTTACATTGTAAGGGAGGAATTTCATCAGTCCAGACTCTCCATAACATCCTCTTAAGCTCATCTTCTTGGACATTAAACCAGGGAATGAGGAGATTTGACTATGTCAATAGAAATGAGTTTTAATTTAGCTATCTTCCTCTACAATCCCTCGACTGTCCTTAGGTGAATTGCAATAAATGATGATAGGGCAATTACACTCTGCTGTTTTACCAGATGTCTCCATTTCTCTGAAATACTATTATTCTCAGTTTTCTAGCTTCTGGCTCTCTAAATACCAAAAAGAACAGGTGTGGCTAGTTACTCTTTCTTCATTATCGCAAGAACTATTCCCATGTCACACTTTATATCAGCTACTGTACTTCTTATAGGAAATTGTTTCTGTTATGTAATAATGAGAATAATTTTATTCAAATGTAAAAGATTTAACTGCAACTGTAAGAATAAATTTGGTTCTAGTGAATGATCCAGAAGGCACAGTACATATAAAAGAGACCTCCTTTCCCCTTTCTTGAAAGTAGATGATTTGCAGTAATCGGCCTGCTTCTTCTGGTCCTACTTGGGGAGGGTCTAGCTGATGGAAGCGTACTGAGTATCTTTGAACTGAAGGCAGTATCAGGGCTGCCACTGTGACCTGGTCTATATCATCATTTCAGCCATTTCCCATAAATCTTTAAGAGATATAAGCAGCGGAAACACACTTCTCATTATGGATCAGAGAATGGACCCATTTATTCACAAGTCAGAATCAGTATTAGCAGATGAAATGATACCAATGTAAAATCATCACACAGGAAAAACTATTTTGAACATTTTTAATATGACATATCCTGACTTAAGCACAGAAGCTTTGAAGTAGTCAAGAAAGAAGGGGGAAGAAAGGAAGGGTGCTGTGATGTTTCCCTGTTCCTTTCCCCTGAATCAATGACACTTTCATGTGCTGATTTTGAGACACTGTATGCCAAAACCATTTGTCCATATATCATGGCATTTCAGAGCACAGTAAGGGAGAGGCATTGCAGAACACCCTGCTTTGGATCCTTTCTCTTTCTCTTACTACGTGAGCGAGCCATGGCACAGTACCAACAGCTATGCGCTGAGATTTTCTTTCTTTTTTGTTTATTTTCCTTCTTTTCTTTCTCTTTATCTTTCTTTCTCCTTTTCTTTTTCTTTTTCTTTCTCTTTTCCTTTTTCTTTTTCTTTCTCTTTGGTTTTGGTTTTTTTTTTTAATTTTTACTTTTCTTTATATTTTTAATTTTTATTTATCATTTTCTGTTTTCCTTTTCTTTCTCTTTTTCTTTTCCTTTTCCCTTTCCCTTTCCCTACTCTGCTTTCAGGCCTGAAGGTGGAAGCTTGGTTAAGATGCACTGGTGATTTACCACTCAAAGAGATGTAAGAAACCCTTCAGTATGGATCTCCATGGTAGCTTAGTAGAGCATTTGAAAGCAAGTTGTTGCTTAAACAGCTAGTAATTAAGCTGTCTCAGAGAAGCCTCAAAAATTTGTTGTAGCAAATGAAAGCAACTGGGGGTAGGGACTAAATGCTATCAAACTCTTCAATACTACGAGCCTAAAAATATCCTTTCCATGAAAGACATAAACCATTGAGCAGATACCCAGTTTCTCTGAAATCGGGCAATAGCTCTTTCACAGAACTGTTGATGAAATAAATCTGCTTTATTTTCTATGCTCATGAAATAGAAGTCACTTCCCTGCACCTCTCTTCACACAGCATTCCTGGGCAGTAGTGTTTGTTCAAACATGTAGCAATCAACCTATGCGTTTTTAAACCTAGAAACATAAGGAAGAGCAATGCAAAAAGTATTTCTGCACTTACTTATATCTAACCTTTTGGTTGAATACTGTTAGGAAAACAGACTGTCCCCCAATAACGCATGGAAATTGCTGCTGTTGTTAATGCCTCCTGCATGTGTGTTTTGGTATAAATCACCTACAACCAGTATGGAAATATACAGGACTCTTATTTATGTAAAAAACCCCCGAGCTTCCACATTTCACTGCAGCAACAATATGTGGGGGTCTCAGGTTGAAAATTAAATTGGCATTTTAGGCATAAGTCTGCTTTACTATGTAATATGGATATCAGCTTATTTGTGTTTAACACTGATAATGTATGAATTTGGAAAAAATGTCCAGATAGCCTTGACCTCTAAAGGTCACATCTATGAAGATGTTTATATTACCTTCTGTGAAGTGTCATTATATATCTGTCATACCCTCATTTTTAAAAAGGGAAAAAAGGAATACCTGGGGAACTACAGGTCAGACAGTCTCACTTCTGTACCTGGCAAGATCATGGAGCAAATCCGCCTGGATACTATGCTAAGGCACATGGAAAATAAGGAGGTGATTGGTGACAGCCAACATGGCTTCGCTAAGGGCAAATCATGCCTGACAAATTTGGTGGCCTTCGAGAACAGGGTTAGAGCATTGGTGGATAAGGGAAGAGCAACTGATGTCATCTACCTGGACTTGTGCAAAGCATTTGACACTGTCCTGCATGACATCCTTGCCTCTAAACTGGAGAGACATGGATGTGATGGATGGACCACTCAGTGGATAAGGAATTGGCTGTATGGTCACACTCAAAGAGTTGCAGTCAATGGCTCGATGGCCAAGTGGACACCAGTAATGAGTAGCATTCCTCAGCAGTCAGTATTGGGACTGGTACTGTTTAACATCTTTGTCGGTGACATGGGCAGTGGGATTGAGCTCACCCTCAGCAAGTTTGCCAATGACACCCAGCTATGTGGTGTAGTCGTCACGCTGGAGGGAAGCGATGCCATCCAGAGGGACCTTGACAGGCTTGAGAATTGGGCCCATGCAAACCCCATGAAGTTCAACAAGGCCAAGTGCAAGGTCCTGCACATGCGCCGCGGCAATCCCAAGCACAAATACAGGCTGGGCAATCAGTGAATTGAGAGCAGCCCTGAGGAGAAGGACTTGGGAGTGTTGGTTCACAAGAAGCTCAACATGACCCGGCAATGTGTGCTTGCAGCCCAGAAAGCCAGCCATATCGTGGGCTGCATCAAAAGAAGCATGACCAGCAGGTAGAGGGAGGTGATTCCCCCCCCTCTGCTCTGCTCTTGTGAGATCCCCTTGGAGTACTGTGTTCAGCTCTGGGGCCCTCAACATAAGAAGGATATGGACCTGCTGGAGTGAGTCCAGAGGAGGGCCACGAAGATGATCAGGGGGCTGGAGCACCTCGCCTGTGAAGACAGGCTGAGAGAGTTGGGGTTGTTCAGCCTCGAGAAGAGATGGCCCTAGGAAGTCCCTACAGCAGCCTTCCAGTAACTAAAGGGGACTTACAGGAAAGATGGAGAGGAAGTATTTATCAGGGAGTGTAGTGGTAGGACTAGGGGTAACTTTTAAACTGAAAGAGGGTAGATTTAGATGAGACATAAGGAAGAAGTTCTTCACTGTGAGGGTGGTGAGCCACTGGAACAGATTTCCCAGAGAAGTTGTGGATGCTGCATCCCTGGAAGTTTTCAAGGCCAGGTTGGATGGGGCTTTGAGCAACCTGGTCTAGTGGAAGGTGCCCCTGCCCACGGCAGGGGGTGTTGGAACTAGGTGATCTTTAAGGTCCCTTCCAACCCAAACCATTTTATGTTTATCTGTGGAGATTAAATTTGTTGCCAGTAAATAGCTAGTTCTTCACTATGCCATCTAAATTCTGGACAATTACATTGATTCTGAGATCAGCAATTAATTTTTTTTTTCTCCAAAATGATTTCTAACCAGCAGAAATTGTGGTTGTGCAATGGTTGTATAAAGTGTCTGAATGGACCTTTTACATACCAAGATTGAACCATATAGGAAATTTTATTAACGTCTTTATTTGAAATGTGAAGGCCTAACCCCCAAAATCCCATTAACTTAATAGGACAAACAAATGTGTCAGGAATCTTGTCATTCAATGCCTCAGACTGCAGTGGCACACACACTATTGCTTTAGAAATACTTTAAATACTACATGAAAAAAAAAAAAAAAAAGCCATGCCTGCATTACAGCTGGAAACAGCAGCCTGACTACTTTGAAGAACTTTCACCATAATGAAAGAGTAAACAGACTTTCACTGCCTACAAAAACCAAGTGCCCAGCATAAAACAGTTTCACTTATGTGCAGCTGAAGTTTTCCAAACATAGAGATCCTGGACAGCAGAAAAAGCTATTACCAGTTCTTTTTTGGAACTACTTACTTCTGCACCAGCTCCTCAACGTGCAAGAAGAAGCTGAAGGTAGCCCTGGACTCTGTTTTATTAAATTCCAAAAACAAAGTAAAAGGTAGGGTGATACGTGCTCCCTGATAGACATTTACGTGCACAATTGATACTGCTAAATCATCCAAGTGAGGGGTGACTTATCTCTGCAGCATTAAAACTTGACATTTAGCAGGACTGAAGAAACAGCACATGTACCTCAAGTACGCAGGATTTATTGTTTCCATCTACTTAGGTGCCCACTTTATGTGAGTCCCTTATTAAAATACTACCAGAAACACCTAAAGCCTCAGTCCATATTCTTGAGCTTCTCATCTTGGGTTTTGAATATTTGCTATTTAAGTGTGGTGTTTGATGTATCAAATACATGCTATCCGGAGATGCCTTTTCTCTAGAGTTTTCAAATTGTAACTTGTCCTTTATTTAGTGACACACTTACTTTCTGTCTCCAGAAAGGGAATGCTGCATAGAAGTGTAAGCCATCATTTTTATTTCAAAGGCAAGGCCCTGTATTGATAACACATTCAAACTCACCAGGAATACCTGAGGGGACTGCAAAACCCCATTGATCGCTTCTGAAATACTGACTTGCAATATATTTTTCCAACAAAAAAGCTGAGTACCAAGTGTATCACCATCTGAGAGCACAAAAACAAAAGGATGACTTTTCCAGGTTAGGCCAAAGGTCTGTTTAGTTTCACCATCCAACATGGGCCTCGCTTTGTTGTCTCTAGAGAATGCAGAGTGAGCAATGCTCAGCAGGTCTCTGGTCCTGTGCTGAATTCTTTGGCTCTGGTTTTCTGAAATTTTTAGGAATATTAATCACATTTCCTTCATGATTTTTTATTCATCATCCCCATTTCCTGTGGTTCTCAGCTTTTTTTGTAAGGAGTTTCAGTTCCTTTTCAGGACAGGCATAGGCTTGTCCTTTCCATGGCATTCAGTAGGGACGAAGGATGCTTAAGGAAGAGCATAAGAGATCAAATAAATAGAGGTACTTCTTCAGGATATTCTCCAGGACTCTGCAACAGAGAACCTGTCCAGCCCAGAGAGCATACCACTTCATTTAACTCAGGGCAAACTCTTGACTCCACAAAGCTGACTGCTCTCCTCTTGGGAGGTGCTGCAGACTCTGTGCCTCCAGTCACTAGAACATGAGTGTAGCTTGACAAGAATTGCAATTTATGATGCCTGGGGAATGGGTGTGAAAAGGCAAGGAAACAATTACAGGTGGTCACCAAATGGAGAGAGACTCGGGTCTACTGCCAGCCACTCCCAAAGCAATATTAATGAATTTCATTCAACTTACATTCTAATTACACTTTTTAGCTCTAAATCAGAACTTCCAGAGGTTTGAAAGAGACAAGGTAATCAAAAGGTAATCACTGTTCCTTTTCAGTGCAATATACCGATACAATGGGACTAAATAGCTCTCTGCTAAAATCTTTTTCTTCATAATTCACTGATATAAGGAGTGAATGTTGCTGGACTTTTTTGGGGGAAAAAAAGTACATGATTTGGTAGTTAAACTCTGAAACATGGAGCTTTTGCACAAGGGGTACTCACCTAAATTCAAGAAAATATATTACCATAATTTCTTGTACTTAAGCTGGTATCTTGCTTTTTAGGTCTAAAAAGAGGTGGAAATATCACCAAGGCTTGTAATGACTCACTTTCTTTGTGTTACACCTGTGAGAGACTGAAAGAGTTAACATCTCAAACATTGTGGCAAGTTCTGCTTAAAGATGAACTCTGCATAACAAGGAACTCTGCCTGGCAAGGAACCACAGGTGAAAAGAAGCCCATCAGCAACAGGAGGGGAAGGGTGTGCTGGAGGGTGCACAGCTCCCTGTTCTGATATGCTGTTGTGATGTGCTGAGCGAGGGCAACTCACTATGTATGGCCAAAGATCATATCTGCAGAGAAAGCAAAGTTACTCCCCAAACAACCCCCAAGCCCACCGACCCATTTCCCGAAGGTTCTCAAAGCACAAACCGCGCATGGCACCTAATTAGCCTAATGAGTTTGCAGACCTGCCGGAAGGAGGGGGAAGGAGATGATAAAAGGGCAGGAACTGAAGCCCTACAGTCATATGCCATGCGCCCTCCGGGGCTGGACCCTTGCGCTGGCAGGACCAACGCTGGAGCCAGGACTGGTGACATCTTTCTCTTTTCTCTCTCTCTCTCTTTTGTTTTCCCATAATCCCTACACCTCATCCCTTTAGACATAAACGACTGACCAAGTCTGGGACTAGGAGTGGATCCAGCCACCCCCCAGCTCCTCTCTGAGAAGGAGTCTAGAAAGCAAGGGGGATTGCTCTGAACCTCATGACTCAATGGGAGGGATCTCTATTGTCTTCCCTGAACTGATCCCCAAATAAGCAAGGCTTGTAGTGTATGTTTGGTGACATATGGTTAACATATGTTACATGGTTTACGGAGGCAGTTCCATGCCAATTCCCGCTGTGGGAAATCCCGCCACCTGCTGTTACACCTCCCAAGTTCAGGCTGCTTCTGCCATAAATAAAACGTTCAACTGATCGTTTGGTGTCTTCACCTTAATTTAGCCCGAGGGAATTCCGAACTCACCACGACCCCTCCCTGGTCTGTCCAGCCCGGGTTGTGACAACACTTTTAAAAGAAACTTAAGTCCTTCTTGCTGCACAGTTAGCTGCCATTACATCTTCTATTGTGGTATAGTGAAAAGATCAACAGATAACATGTGAATTGCATAGACCCTGTGTTTTTATGTGTCCTTCTCTTCCTGAGAAATAAGCACTTTTTGTTGTTGGTCAGGAACATAAAGTAGAAGTGGAGGAAATACTATCAGAAAATACTTGATTGCATTTGTACTGATGTCTGTGTGAATGGGACACATGGGACCTAGTACAGTGCATAGGATCTACATTATTAAACTATAAATATCCAGACTGCTGTTGTCTACATCTGAGCTCGTCATCCTAAACTTTCTTTATTACTACTAATAAGAAGTAGACACATTTGACCTATTCCAGATACCTACATTAGACTGAGCTGTATTAGGTTTCAGGGGGATTACAAATCTTCTCCAAACTGCTGCAAATAAATTTCTTAAGAGTTAACAGACCATCAGCGTTTCAATGATGAGCTTCCTATTCTTTGAAAGAATACCAGAATGAGAAAAAACAAGAACAAAAAAAAAAAAAACAAACTAGAATGTGAGAGAAGAGCTGGAGAAAATTTTGTCAGAATCAATCCCTTTATACATAACAACCCAACCAAATCTGGGGTTTTTCATCAAAAAAAAAAGGTTCAGTTGAACAAAAAAATTATGTGTACATAAACATACGTACATACATACCTAACCCAAGGACACATTGGTGATACACTGAAGAAAGCTAGGGCGTACTCCTGTGTGTTTTGATGGTTTTGAAAAAAGGATGTTGAAACCAAGACCATCTTCTTGCTCTATTAGATACAAATACCCAACACCTACTATTTTAACTTCTTTGGAACCATTTCAGTTCCTTCCTTTAGGGTTGTGCTGGCACAGAAACACACCCCTGGCTTACCAGTTGGCTCTTAGTCTTTTCTGCCGTGTGGATTAAATCCAGTGAGATCATTTCACTCTTGTGGAATAGGTTTGAAACACAGCTGTCTTTTTCATGTTCTATTCATAATTTGTCTCATTTGCAACTCACATTTCAAATCCAGAGTTAACTTGCCAGAAGGGACTTTTCTGGTATGTCAGATACATAAGACCATAAGCGTCCTTGTGGGAGTTGCTTTTAAACACCCTCTTCCCAATATCAAATTGCTAGATTCTCTCTGGAGCCTTCTCACAGTGGGAACTTCTTTACAGGATCCCTTGAAGGAGCTTGGCTGGTTGTGTGGGAATGATGTGGGGAAACTGCTCCTAGGCTTTGCTCTTTGTACAGGAGAACCACCCCAAAGAAATTCAGGATACAGAATGATTTCAGGAGTAACCACAGCAAGTAAAGGGTGTTTCAAGACACAGAGAGGAAGCACTGGGCAACTGAATGTGTGAGGAACAGGTGCCTACCCAGCCTCAGGCCTGCCGAGATTTAATGCTGTTTGTAACTTCCATGTGCATTAGTGAAACAAGCCAATATCTGTCATTCTATGAGTATTGCCACTGTTTCTTGTAATTAAATGGGGTTTGCTTCCCTCTCCACCTGTCCTATCTTTGGTGCAATCAGCAAGAAAAGTGCAGGTATTCTAAACAATGAAACACAAATTGTTTAAGTTTGACAAAAATAAAAATATTTAAAGTTTTGGATCTTTTTTTACCTTTAAATTGATGAAAAGGGACTCTCAAGACCACTTGTAGAATCAAAACTCTGACTTCAAGTCTACCTGTTTGATGTCAGATCTGGTGTCAAACCTGACACCGCTAGCCTCTCATACAGTGCAAGTCTAAATTTTATAGCTTTTGAATGCAGGTTTCCCATCCCGCTCTACTCTCTGCAATGAGTTTAATGTTTCAGGAGTATCAGATTGACAGCCTTGGAGATTGAAGTCCTATCCAAAGTGTAGCAATTGTTCTCAACTAAGTGGTAGAAGATTGAGTTATTAAAACTTACACTTCTGCAGCCTCACAAGCTTGCCCACAATCTTCGTTTAATGTAGCTCAGACCTGTGTTGGAGGGAGGTATTGGCCCTTCTGCCAATTGCAGTGACCATACTGATGGTTCAGTGATGGTTCAGGGACACCTGTCCCTTTGCAAGCCGATCTGCAATATCCAATTCATTTCACTTAATGACCTCTGGGCACTACTAAACACAGCTGGATGCAACCAGTGATCCAAATATGAAAGGTTTGCTATCCTCTTACCAATAGCCTGAGGTGCCTTGCCCTTTTTGGTGACCTTTGTATAAGTTAAGGTTGTGTATTCAGTACCATGGTTCTTTCACCTTATACCTTAGACCACTTCACTGTGCAAAGCACAACACAGAACTTAGTCTCTTTAATTATTTTATAAAAGTTGTAGAAGACATCATGCAATTTCCTAAGCAATAACACTATATATGTAAAAAAATAAAAACACCTGGAAGCAGTGTTGGGAGTAATCTTGAATAATCGCTCATTTCTTTTTTCTTTGAGTATATTTTCCCACAGACAGTGACTCAGCTTCAGGTGCTCTTTAGAATACACAGTCATTTCCAAACTTTGCAAATACCTGAATTTTTAGTTTCTGCAGAACAAAATTAAAACACTAAGTAGCCATCAGGATTCCACAAAGGCAGAGAAAGGACAGGCCACTGCTCCTTGCTAATGTCTCTTAAACTCTTGTTTAATACGAGATAAATAAATAAAAGTCTTGTAAAAGCAACAGTTACTGTGTCAGAGACAATAAGTGACCTCTTGTACATTTTTCTGTGAGCTAGAGAATCTCCAGGACAACTGAGCTTCAGTATGGTACTCTGAGAAGGTATATTTTTGCTATCATTTTTTTCAGGGGGAACGCCCACAAATCAACAAGTCTCTTTGCTTCTGTTTTTTATATAGTATTCACTGTTCTATTACAAATAAAAATAAAAACAGAAAAAGTTGTAATTTTTTTTTAACCTTTAACCAATGAAATGCACACCATTTCAAGGAACTGTGTTCAAACCTTAGTCTTATTCTAAGGTATGTACAAAACTTTTAGTGAAACATGCACCCACTAGAAAGCTATTCTGCAAATTATGTGAATGTATTGTCACAAGTTCCTGAGTTTCGAGACCCAACCATTAGGCAGAAAACAGATCGCTTACACCAAACTGGAGGTGGACACAGCCTAAAAGGTACAAATCTCTCTTACATTCTGCAAGAGCCATTTCTTTAACATTAGGATGGGACCTGAAGTAGCTTGAAAGGGTAAGATTTCCATGTGGTTCTCTCCTATTTATTGATACCCTTACCTTTGCTTTCCCACAGCCCTTTCCCTACCACAATATTACATCACTTTCAAGAAGTGTGGGTCTGTACCAGTCCTACTGTGTGCTACAGTCAACTGCCAACTTTCCTCTGAAAACCAAGCAGGTTTCAGTCTTTTTCTGCTTCATTTTCTGGTAAGCCTAGAATTGTGTTGTTACTGTGATAAAACCTCTGAAAAAGATATCCAAAGCTAAACATAAAGGGTTATAGAACTTTCATACTGACTAGCAGCTTGTAGATAGAACCTATGGAAAACCACATATGGTTGTCATGGGCTTGTGTGGCGCGGGTTTTTTTGGTAGAGGCGGAGGGGCCACAGGGGTGGCTTCTGTGACAAGCTGCTAGAAGCTCCCCTGGCTCCAAGTTGGTGCCGCCTCTGGCCCAGGCTGATCCCAGCAGTGACGGTGGGAGCACCTCTGGGAGAACAGATTTAAGAAGAGGAACTGCAATGTTGGGGTTGGGAACATGAGAGGAACCCCTCTGCTGATACCGAGGTCAGTGAAGAAGGAGGGGGAGGAGGGGCGCCTGAGGAGGCTGATGGCTCTGCAGCCCATGGTGAGACAGCAGGCTATCCCCCTGCAGCCCATGGGGGTGAACGGTGGAGCGGAGGCTCCCGAAGATGGCCGTAACTCCATGGGAAAAACAGTGCTGGAGCAGTGTGTGACTGGAGAGCAGCCCACGGAAAGGACCCGCGCCAGGGAAGTTCGGGAAGAACTGCAGCCCGCAGAAAGGACCCACGTTGGAGAAGTTGGTGAAGGACTGTCTCCCGTGGGAGGGACCCCATGCTGGAGCAGGGGACGCGTGAGGAATCTTCCCCCTGAGGAAAGGAGCGGCAGAGACAAGGTGTGGCGAGCTGACCCCAACTCCCATGCTCTGTTCCCCTGTGCTGCCGGGGGGAGGAGGGAGAGAGAACCAGGAATGGAGCTGAGCCAAGAAGGCGGGAGGGGTGGGGGGGAGGTGTTCTGATGTTTGGTTTTCCTTCCTAATACCCTTGGTTTTGATTTGATTGGTAGTAAATTAAATTGATTTTGTTTCTTCCCCAAGTTGAGCCTGTCTTTTGCCTGTGACCATAAGTGGAGAGTGATCCCTCCCAGTCCTTGTCTCGACCCATGAGCCTGCCTTTGGATTTTCTCCTCATCCCAACGTGGCCAGGCGAGGGGGTGGGGGGTGAGTGAGCGGCTGTGTGGTGCTTTGTTACCGGCTGGGCTGAAACCGAAACCACGACAATGGTTTATGGGATCATTTTTCATTCTCACTTCCCAGATCACTTTGTAAATAGTGTCCACAAAACAGAACAATTTTAATAGTAGTGTCTTGCCTCAGAAACTTCCTTGGTTACAACTCTTCAGTAGGAAATTTATGTTTCTTAGGTGGCGGATGATACCAAGCCTTCATCTTCCAGTAGAGCACACAGCAGAGTAGGGCAAAAGGATCTTCCATTTCTGAAGGGGCAAATGTGCCTTCATGCAGCACTTGAGGACTTCAAGAGGACACTGCACAGCAGGGAATACCAGGTACAGAAAAGTATTTCTTCAAGATTATATTGAGCCTGTAACTTTGAGGCCTTATTCCTATATTTCCTCCTTAATTATATCAGGGTTATTTAAATATAACGAGTACTGCACTGGGATAGGGGGAGGTACTGTAAGAATTCCTGAGGTCCATTCCAGGGTAGATGAATTTTTCACTGATTTTCTAGCTTATATAGATAGGGTATTGTCACTCATTGCTTTCTCCTGCTTCTCCATGGCATATCACTCATTACTCAGTGTAGATAAGAACCAAGAATCAGGATTCTGATTTCCTTTAAGCAGACAGATACCTCTAAGTGGAGTATTGCAGTCATATGCCATTTAGAAACTGCTTTCATCTACACCTAGTCTTTTACATTTTACAAAGATCCATGCATGGAGTCTTTGAAACAGAAATAACTGAATTTGCTAATCATAATGATTAGGTGAATCACAGACACAAGCTGCGATGAGCAGCAAAATAAACTAAAATTAGCAACAGCATGCCCCTGGCCTAGGGCAACATCCAGCTGATGAACAGAGACAGCTGAGACCTCATCCTTGCTCTACATTCTGTTACAAAAACAAATTAGTTGTGTCACTCCTATAATATTAGGGACAACATCCACCTTCTGGAGCACCTGCACTGCCTTTTCTATGTGGTTTTGCTTCTTTGTAGTCCCCTCTGCCTGCCTGGGTATATTAATCAGGAGATCATACAAATATAGGGAGAAAGAGTAGTGGAAGAGCTGCTATTACATCTATCACTGATAATCCACCTAAAGCCCTTGCATTTGCTCTTCACAGGATCTATAAAGGCATTTCAAAGGATCTACATAGCCATGTTCTGATTCATCAACTCCCCATCAGCTTTTCATGCTTTTCTTGCTTGCTACATATTAACACTCTCCCTCTCTTGGCTGTAAATGCCACAACATAGCTTTTTATAAACTAATCAATATTTAATCATTGTAATACTTTGGAGGTTAAGAGAAGTTCAGACATGGAAATTATGTTGCACTGTCCTGATATTGAAAAGACCTCACATTGATTCAGTGGGATTAATAAATCATATTATTCCCATTATACAAGGAATCCAAATTACATGTAGGCTATGTGAATTACCCAAGGTTATACAATGCATCAGTAGCAGAGCAAAGAACCAAACTGGCAAGAACCTGTCCTGCAGGTTATTCTCAGTTAATTAGACCAATCATGTCTGCGTATATGTTTCAAGGGATATAATCTCAGATATAAACTGCTATTGTGAGCTGGCTATTCCTTTGCAGCCCACATTCATCCCCCTCTGCATTTTTCTCCATTTAATATGATCTAGTTCATCATATTAACTAAGATGAAGAGCTGGAAGCACTCATAGAACAAGTTTGTTATCTTGCTGTGGATGAACTAATCAAGTAATGGTGAGCAGCTGGTCAGATAACCAGAATTTGATTGACGCTACTGTCACTGAGTGTCTAATGCTGAAGAAGCAGCATGGAGTCCTCAGAAGTAAAAATGAACACGTCAGTAGCAGAAAAACTCACCAGCCTGATAAATGGAAAATTTTCTCACTCCATGAAAGCCATTGTCTTAGAGATGATATATACAGGTCATCCTGTTATCTTGGAATGGTAGTTCTAAGCTAATGCCTTCCAAGTACATTGGCCAAAAGACACGCATCTAGTTTTCACGTCTGCCTTGTCTTTTCCTTGAGGTTACCTGAGGACGTTGATCTCACAGAAAATTAGGAGCCTAAGTAGAAATTAGGTACCTTTCTTTGTGGATCTCAGCCTTAGTCAATAACCAGGAAAGCTGTTTTACGGATTCCATATGTAGCTTGGCTATGGTAGCATCAATCACCTCTCAATTTAGGTTTTCAGAGCAGGAAAAGCTATTTAGCTCCTCCACCAAACCAAATGTCATTACTAATCCACAAACTGTATTAACAGCTAAGACACTCCTCATGTATTGCAGTTCATGGTTTTCAATACATGAAGCATAGTTTCAGCATGCACCTGCTATTCCTTTTCAGTTAGTCTAAGACTAGTTTCATCCAGTGAGCACCTTACAAAAGACATATCAACATTTATTTCTCCACTCTTTTGGAGACATAAATGTCTTTTTCAAAGCTCAACTGAAAACAAAAGTAAATAATTACCAGATAAATGTGCAAGTTTGTTTATGTTTCTCCTTTCATCTTGCCATCAGTTTATGAATAAATGGAAAGAATATTTTCTAGGAAATGCTTAAAGAAACTGATTATTTAAATATATATACAAAGGCTCTAGCTGCAGCAGTGACAAGGAGGGAGCTACACAGCTGTGAAGGTTCATTCAGGAATAAAACCTTTATGAAAGCTTTCCTGAATAGCTATGAAAAATAAAGTACATGTACAGGAGAAAAAAAGAGAACATTAAGATACAAATTCTCTTCAAGAATTTATTTCAGTAGGTTTCTCTGCCTCTTCCTCATTAGAAAATATTGTACTATCTGAAATCTACTGCTTCCCTCAAGAAACAGAATTTCAAAGTGATTCTGCTGCAGGATGAAAGTATTTAACATGCTGGTTAAAGCACTTGCTTCTTTGCATTGATTTGAAATGGTGTGTTAATGCTATTACACAACGGATTACCGAGGGTTATTTAGAGTTAAGGTTCCGCTGTCTGCTAGGACTATAATTAACTAGTCAAAACCAGCTTTTGTTCTCATCTTACTTAGTCTCATCTTCCTTTTTATAACAAAACCCCTTTCCCTTTTTCAGTTATTTTATGCACATGGTTTGCTGTTGCTGCATAGCTTTCCTAACACATCCAGCATTTTGCTCAGTGCATTTTCTCTCTAGCTTTTTTAATGCTATGGAATTAGTTGAAGAGGGTGAGTAGCCCCTTATGTCCATTATTTGGACCTTTTCAAAGGTGCCATTAGCACCCTCTTTGATTTTTTCTTTCTCACAGAAATGTGTTTAACGTCTCTAAAGCAATTGGACTGTGCTACTAAACGGTTTGCAAACAACTTAGAAAAGTTATTGCATTTGTATGATTCCTACACAATGCAGTAACCTTCCTGGATCAGTTTCTTAAAATCTTCCCCAGGGGTTTCCTTTGAGCATTTTGGAATAGTTTAATTTATATGAAACGTTCACAGAATAAGATTTAGGAGGAACAGGAAATCCAGTGGGAGTGAAGACCATCACTAAAAATTAAATTACGTGAAGTATCATTGTCTTCTATTTTGCTTATACCTTTGCAGCACAGTTGCAAGCACCCAACCATTTTCCAGAATTATTGTGTCCAGGAAAATAAAACTGTTGAACATTCTGCATTTTGTGGATGCCCCATCATTGGAAGTGTTAAAGTCAATGTCAGTGATGCCCCATCATTAGAAGTGTTTAAAGTCAGGTCGGATGGGGCTTTGAGCAACCTGATATAGTGAAAGATGTCCCTGCCCATGGCAGGGGAGTTTGACTAGATGATCTTTAAAGGTCTCTTCCAACTCAAACTATTCTATGATTCTAAGATTTTGCCATCCAAAACCCAAACTGTAATATTCATATAATTCTGACCATTTCTTGTTGTCATGTCTTCTCTCTGAAGCATGGACAAAAACAAGTTGAAGAGTGAAAAAGCAACAGTCCAGCTATTAAGAAATTTTTAAAAATCTGCTAAATGCCTTGAATGTCACGAACATTTATCTTCCCTCTCCCCTCTTCTCTCTGCC
>VYZV01039886.1:0-51230 GCA_013401275.1 Pandion haliaetus | reverse complement strand
CTCTGCCTTTTTTTTTTTTCCCAAGACAAGAGGCCAACTTCCCTCTGGCAACAATGCTGATCTTTTTTAAAATTCCTAAGGATGTTCTTAAATCACAGATGCTGAAAATATTCTCTAAATCCTTCCCAGTTATAAAAAAAAAGCAGTATTGTTTCTGCAAAGCTCAAGTGTCTTACATATAATGCATTGTTATCAACATTACTGTAGTCCACTACAGATAAAAAGTTGTCTTGAAAGATACTGAATAAATGCGGTTGCCTAGAGAGCAGGGACTAGACTGATTGACCTGGGAGGTCTTATTCAGTCTAACATCCTCCATTTCTATGAAAGGGAACACTAGTAAATGAATGTTGAGGTTTTATTCCTTTAGATTCAGAAGTGCTATTGCATGTCAGTAAAGCAAGACAGCAAACACCTTACTGAAGGTTCCTGAATTATAAAACATACTGTGGTAGTTCATGTTGTTCCTTTAAAACTAAAGCAGATGTTTATTGAGCTGAACCTGCTAGGGAAAAAAATTAAATGACACTTAGGAAAACATGTGGCAAATTGAGCTAAACTGTTGATTTTCCCTTTCCAACTGCTTAGGAGGAGTTAGTTTATGTTATATTAAGCATAGTGGACACAAGAAGGGGGCTATACATGCAGAGTAATAAGTCTGTAAGATTCTGTAGGATATTCAGTTTCAAGCAGATACATGTTTTCCTCGTATAGAAGAACGGATGACAAGGCAGGCAGGATAAACTGAGAACTCATCTATGCAAGGACGAAGCAGACAGACATACTAGCATTTTGCCTATTCAAAAGATGTAGGCAGAAGAGACAAGAAGTTTTTATAACATGACTCAAAGATGAATATTCATCCCAGAGTAGCATCCTTTTTGGTTATAATTGCAACTTCCTTTACAGCTAATTAGCCAAATCCCAGCTTTCCAGACTTCCATAGTATGAATACAAGTTTCCACTCCTCAGTTACATTCAGAAGAAAAAAAATTAATGCAGCCTAAACAAAGCCATACATTTTGGAATAAAGGATGTAGGCCATGTTTACAGAGTAGAGTAACCTAGATGACAAGTACCCTGAAAAAGATGAGAAGATCGTAGTTTGTAATCAAAATAATAGCTCTTTCAGTGATGCAACGGCAAAAAAATCAACCAAATAAATCCCAGGAAAAATTAAATAGAGTAGTGGTGAAGAGACACTGAACAATAATTTCATCTCTCGTCAATACTGAGACCATGCTAGAATGCTGTCTGCAGTTTTACTCTTTATAAAATGAAGAATTGGAGGGAATCTCTATGAAAAGTATTTGAGGGCTAGTGGAAATTAATTACACAATGAGATTTTGAACTCCATTAGTTCAGGTTATCAATATCAAGCTATCATTGCTTTGAATAATCAGTATGAATAAACTTACGGAGGTTTCAGTGTCCTCACTGAACATCAGCTTGAATTCCAAGATCATTCCTCAGTGCAAGTGATAGATTCATAGCACAAGCCTTCTCTTTTGACAGGTAAGGGAGTCAAAAGGAAGTATGGTAGTTCACTGATTTGTTTTGTATAATGTAACAAAGGGACAGCCTGGGGTTCTGGTCTCTGCTCCAGGGACTGTTTATGTATTTTATATTATAGATTGTCCTTGGATAAAACCAGAAATAATCCTGAAACCCGAACCAAAATCCAAGAAAGATCTCTTGCAGCTAAAGGTCCATCTATAGACCTACTAGTTCAGAGTCTTTTCCCCTGATCTTATAGTTCATGCATTCCCAGCTTTACAGTAGTCCAGCTTCAACAAGAATTATAAAGTGCCTTCCTAACATCTTGTAATGCAGGGTAGGAAATGCTCGTGAGTGAGAGCTGCAGGTATGAGAGCCCTGCAGATTAGAGGAATGTATTCCATTTCCTAAGTGAGTACTCTTCTAATCACTAAATCATCATGCATCCTTGAATAAGGATGTTTCTCAGAAACTTTTGTTGTTACTAATGATATTAAACAGAGCTGTGACTTGGCTCCAACACTCTGCAATATCTTATTTGCTTCACTGTTTCTTGTTGCATTTAAAGACATTCCTTGTGACACATACAAGAAGGCCACAGTTGATAGACAAGTCTTGAACTCACATCAGTTGTATGCAAAAACCAAAATAATAAAGGCAAACACAGGTGAATGGTTGTTTGCATACAGATACACTCTGCTGAGTTGTATCCCTAAGAATAATTCTGTTGGTTTAGAATTGTTTTCTCAAATTATGAAGCATCTTGGTCTCACAACAACAAAAGCACAATATATGTTTGGACTAAGACTGGTTGAACTGAATCCATGCATAGACCCCCCCATTTCTAAGATGCCCTTCAAGCCTGCAAATTCTTAACCTTGGTAGCATAAGATTTCAAAATGCTCCAGTTGCTGAAGATACTGCAGCATTGTTATTAGCAAAATACAGTGTCATCTATGAGTTACTTCAGTCATACTCATCTGTGACCTCATTGATAGTAATCTGATACCAGATGGCAAAAAGTCTCTAAGGTAATTTTTTTTGTGGAGAGTTCAAATCAAGAAGTCATCCTGGAAGAGGAAGATCAATATACAAAGACAACTCCCAGACTGGGCTAAATCACAGAACTAATCGTAACATCTGGGTTATTGTCCTGGGTTTGGCTGGGATAGAGTTAATTTTCTTCCTAGTGGCTAGTATAGTGCTGTGTTTGGATTTAGTGTGAGAATAATGTTGATAACACACTCATATTTTAGTTGTTGCTGATCAGGGCTTACACTAAGTCAAGGATTTTCAACTTCTTATGCTGCCCTGCCAGCGACTAGGCTGGAGGGGCACAAGAGGCTGGGAGGGGACACAGCTGGGACAGGTGACCAAAACTGGCCAAAGGGTCATTCCATACCGTATGATGTCATCCTCGGTATATAAACTAGGGGGAAAGCTGGCCAGGGGCCACTGCCAAGAACAGGCTAAGCGTTGGTTGGTTGGTGCTAAGCAATTGTTTTTCATTTGCATCCCTTGTTTTTCTTGGGTTTTATTTCTCTCCCTTCTTGTTATTTTCCTTTTAATTACAATTTAGTGGGGGTTATTTAATTATTTATTTATTTCAATTATTAGACTGTTCTTATCTCAAACCATGAGTTTTCTTAGTTTTACCCTTCCGATTGTCTCCCCCATCCCAGCGGGGGGGTGTCGTGGTTTCGGTTTCAGCCCAACCAGTAACAAAGCACCACGAAGCCGATCCCTCCCCCACCACTCCCGCCCCTGGCCACGTTGGGATGAGGAGAAAATGCAAAGGCAGGCTTGTGGGTCGAGACAAGGACTGGGAGGGATCACTCCCCACTTATGGTCACGGGCAAAAGACAGGCTCAACTTGGGGAAGAAACAAAATCAATTTAATTTACTACCAATCAAATCAAAACAAGGATATTAGGAAGCAAAACCCAGCCTCAGAACACCTTCCCCCCAACCCTCCCGTCTTCCCGTCTCAACTCCATTCCTGGTTCTCTCTCCATCCTCCCCCCGGCAGCGCAGGGGAACAGGGGATGGATGTTGGGGCCAGCTTGCCACACATAGTCTCTGCCGCTCCTTTCCTCNGCGGGTCCTTTCCACGGGCTGCTCTCCAGTCTCACACTGCTCCAGCATGGGTTTTCCCATGGAGTCATGGCCATCTTGGGGGAGCCTCCGCTCCACCATGGACCTCCCTGGGCTGCAGGGGGACAGCCTGCCGTCTCACCACAGGCTGCAGGGCCATCAGCCTCCTCAGGCGCCCCTCCTCCCCCTCCTTCTTCACTGACCTCGGTATCAGCAGAGGTTTTCCTCTCACGTTCCCACCCCCACACCGGAGGTTCCCCTCCTTAAATCTGTTCTCCCAGAGGCGCTCCCACCGTCACTGATGGGGTCGGCCTGGGCCAGAGGCGGGCCCGAGGTTTTGGAGCCAGGGGAGCTTCTAGCAGCTTCTTACAGGAGCCGCCTCTGCAGCCCCCTCCCCCCCTACCAAAGAAAACCGTGCCACACAAACCCGTAACAGGGGGAAGTGAGAAAGGGGCTGTGTGGTGCTTCGTTGCTGGCTGGGGTTAAACCACAGCAATGACCCTGCCCAAAACAAGACCTTTATCACAACAACTTTGTTGTTTTCTGACAAAATTTTAGGATATATTATTGAAAATTTGTTGAAATATGTTCAGCATTAAAAAAGAAAATAAGAACATCAATAATCCACTGCTACTTGTTCTTGCCTCTCACATACATAGAACTCCACATTTACTATAGAACTTACTACGTTAGAAAGGGAAAGATACTGCAGCTGATATGCCAATCACAACAAAAATTTCCATCAAGCTGTCCTGGAAAAGGTAACATCATCCATGCCCCTGTGACTGTGTTTTAGGAAAAAAAGCAGTTGTCTTTTCTTTTGTGCCTTTGCACATGATTTTGATACGTGATAATAGGAGTAAATTTTCCCAAATCCCAATTTTGCAAAGACATTTCATGATTGGCACTAGATTAAGATTTCTCTGAAAATAAATGAACACTTTTGTGAGGTTCAACTCTAACCAAACCTGTCTAAAATTATCATAAGAGATTCAGATTCTCTGACAATAGAGTCTGAAACACTAGTTAAGAAAAAATTCAGATTTACTAAAGCAATGCTCCCCACAGACTGTTCTGCGCTTCACTTCCTTTCTCACAACTGTGCGTTGCCAGGGGACTGACAGCATGGAAACTATAAATGTTGCCTTGAGGAATGTTCCAAGGAATGAAGTCTTAAGTATTTATTGCTCTTACATCCTTTTTTTTTTTTTTTTCCCCCCGAAGCATTTCCTAATAATATCAGATAATGCAATGTAGATAGGTTTCATTTGCCCAAATGTAAAAGCCCATAGCATGTACATCTACATCCCAGCTAAATACTCAAGGTAGTATACAGTGACTAGAAAGAACTAAAAACTCTTAATGGAAAGAAATGATGGGCTTTTGGAGGACAGTTCATATTATCCCAAAGCAGAAATTTGAAACAGGTTAGCTGCATAACTAGGAGTACCTGCTTCCCTCTTTTGAAGAGTCTAAGGGTGACCAACTCAGAGATAGACATACACATTTTAGAGCTCTAATATTAGATGAGATGAATCCCACCCTCAGCACCTAATTTCTACAGGCTGTGCAAATCTCTCCATTATATGTGTTGTTTTCACATTAGCAGTTGCTATGCAATTACTATGGTTATACTATTACTAAAACTTCAGAAGGAGCTGGCTTAACAAAATGCCCTGTATTAAAACAATTCCTGGTTCCCAACCTTCACATTTCAGCTAAACAAGAAATCATACCCCTGGTTACCTATGATTTTTCTGAGCAAGGATGTACTGATAAATTAGTCATTTTTGCCAAACAGCAAATCTCACAATTAATTAGGGTCTTTGGAGGTTTAATTTTTCCTGTGTGAATTTCTGCAAAGCTAAAAATCTCTGTATGAGCCGTTGACCCAGCTGCATGGTTGTATCCCAGTGTACCCTGAGATAAATGCTAGAATTCCTCAAGAGGGACGGAATTTCAGGTGTGCTTCAACTTCTGGCACTCCTAACCTGACTGAATAATTTATAGCACAGTTTTGAATCCCATTTTGAATTAACAAACCCTTCCCATTTGCTGTACAGAGAAAAGTGTGTCCCTAAATTTTCCCTGGCTTAGTGTTGTGGGTTTTGTTTGGGTTTTTTTAATCTAAAGAACGGTGTTTAAACTTTAGGTTATGCTGTTGCTTATTGTGTACTTTATTGTATCAGGCATCACAATATCCAAGTAATTTCTGGAATAGCACTCTTTATCTTCTTGCCTCAGGGTCAGGATGACTGTCACTTCCCATTTCCAAAAATATTGCGGTGTTAAACACAATGAGGATCGTAAAGTGATAGGTCCAAACTGATACTTTTGAAAATAGAAATCTGACTAGCAATAGACACAGGCATGGCACAGATTTGTACTGAGACTGCCTCCAGGAGGTTGCTCAGGGTGGAGAGTCTGAAACCTAGCCAAGGGGGAACGATTTCTGTTGTGGTGTTTGGGATCAATAAAAAACAAACCTATTCTAATTGTATTGTTCAGAGTGTCAGTTTACATATGAAATGACATTACTGTTTTATGCCTTGGTCATTCATTTGCCACCCTTGAGTCACAGGCAATAGGCCACAGCCTGTAACAGAGCAAGAGTTTTTTTTCTTGTTTGCGAGAGCATCATTCTGTGAATAAAGGTGGGATCTAATTCACCTTGACAGTGCATTCCCAAACATGTCAAGTAATATTGCTACAATCTATAATGACATTAGATTTGTTCCTAAGCATCCATTTCCTACATATAAACTTTTATATTCATGAAAATACCTATGCTGATATTTCCTCCCTTGTTGGCACAACAGGATCTCTTATATAAACACTAATAGCTGAGTTTATGTCTAATTTGCTGCATTTTGTGGTTCTGAGATACAAAATTTAAAAGTAAAAATTATAGATAATGCATCCCTCTTTATCATGCTGTCCTCTTGAAACATGCTTTCTTCTCTGCCCTTTCAACCTTACACATCATGTTGCACTACACTGCAGGAGATGGTGGTATCATTCCTTTGTTAAACACTTTCTGGGTTGCTTAAGCATGAAAGGTGTTATATCACATCAAGCACCACTTACAAGAACACTGCAAGAAGTGCAGGGGAAGGACATTCCATTAGTCAGCCTAGGATTAAAAAAAAATAATCAAGTTCCATTTCTCTATTTGCTACATACTTCACTGTGAGTTTGGGATAATTATTGAAAACTCAGGGTAAAAGGTTACCACAAATAAGTCAACAGCAATGGCTAGTTATTTGAGTTAAATTAGTATATGGTAAAAAAGGTAACATTTAATTTCTTTTTATTCTTTTGAACTGTGTCACAGAACCTTTCAAGGAAAAGCAAGACATATCTGAGTTAATCTTGCATTTGCCATGAACTTTGCATACGCCGATAGAGAATTGACACATTTATGATTGTCGTGGTTTAATCTTAGCCAGCAACTAAGCACCACGCACCCACTCACCCACTCCCCCCCCCCCTAGTGGGATGGTGGAGAGAATCGGAAAAAAAAAAAAAAGTAAAACTAGTGGGTTAAGATAAAGACAGTTTAATAGGACAGAAAGGAATAAAATAATGATAATTATAATAATAACAACAATAATAAAATGATGATGATGATGATGATGATGATAATAATAATAGGATTATACAAAACAACTGATGCACAATGCAATTGCTTGCCACTCACTGACTGATGCCCAGTTAGTTCCCGAGCAGCGATCCCTTCCCCCAGCCAACTCCCCCCAGTTTATATAGTGGGCATGATGTCACATGGTATGGCATACCCCTTTAGGCAGTTTGGGTCAGCTGTCCTGGCTGTGACCCCTCTCAACTCTTGTGCCCCTCCAGCCCTCTGGCTGGGCTTGAGAAGCTGAAAAATCCCTGACTTAGTATAAACACTACTTAGCAACAACTGAAAAAATCAGTGTGTTATCAACAGTCTTCTTGTACTGAATCCAAAACATAACACTTTACCAGCTACTAGAAGGAAAATTAACTCTATCCCAGCTGAAACCAGGACGATGATGAATGATCTTTTCACAAGCCTGAGCTCACAATGTATTGGCACTTAATGTTTTACCTGTAAAGTCAATATAGGGACATTTTGTGATTCATCAGGGCATTACAGGGATAAAACCATATAATACTGCAATCTACAGTTAACAGCATGGATATTAAGTGCCCAAAATGAAAAATGCATATGAAGGTACAGGATGGTAAAGGGGAAGGGACATGGATACCTTCTTCTATCAGTAAATAAAGAAAAGTCTCTGGAGTTAAATGCTCTCTGTTACTGTCTGCTGGAGAGAGCAGAAAGTAGAGTTTTCCTTTCATGGGCTTTTTTTTCCCAACAGCAATCAAATTACACTCTGAGAGATCTTTACAGGATATATAAATGAGCAGCGTAGAGGGTGATGAGCAAAAAGAGAAGAAGGAAGGGAGAACTCTCCAGATTGTGGGAGCAAGTGCATGCTTAACGGAGAGGACCCTCCTCAATGACTCTCTCCACTGAGGACTTTGTAACCAACAATGCCAGAGGTGACATTGTGTTATGATGCTCTTTACTGATATTGCAGGGCACAGGAGGAAGGTGAGTGACCCTGGGAAGAGAAAGCCATCTCCAGTAGAGCTGGAGTCATTGTAGTTGGGTGAAATGATGGAAACACATGACCAGAACTATCAGTGTTTCACCTTAGGGCCTGAGATGACCCTGGCTTTGTATCCCCATGGAAACACAGGCATTGGTGTGTACCTGGGAACAGAATGTGATAGGGAAGAAAACAGAAATGTTAAGTAATGTTTATTGGGCATAGTCAGAGGCCACCAGGGACCTGACTTAAAGATTGGTACTAGAAAGTAGCATGAGCTAAAGGGTTTTATTCATTATTCATTTCTGTAAGCTATAGCTGTGTTTTCCATAGTTCCAGCAAAATTCTCTTGACTCGCAACATATTCCCTCTTTCTTTTGAGTGTAACCTTATTAACAATAGTCAAGGAAGTCTTCCATTTAAATTCTGCCTTCAGGATAGATTTACTTTTTACATATGCCTGGATAGTGCCTCAGGCTGATGCTTTATGTTAATTTTAAGAGGAACCTCTGGATATTGAAACCCTTCCTGTTGCAAATAATAGCTGTGAGAAGGCTTACAGACAGAATTTACTGGGGCTGGCAATAGTTCATTTCGTGGAAAATCCCTGTGGTTTGTATTGCGGTAACATACCAGCGTTAAGAGGGTGAGTGTGTATTGTATTTTTTAATTCATATTAAAACTTGCCAGCTTTATGGTGCTTTTTGTTGGTCCTTACTCTGTATTTCCCTCTCTCCTTCCTCCTCCCAGTTTTTTTTCTATCCCTCCTCATACATGATGCGGTAAGCATCTAGCACTCTCACAGCACGTAGACGGTCTATAGATGCTTTCTGGCTTTCACAGATGGTGTTTGTGTGCTAACTTTATTGCTGCCACCTTTCTTTCCTAACAGAAATTTCAGAGCACTCACTCATCTCACAGGGAAATATGGTAGAAACATCCATATTCCTGTAATCCTCAGGCAGGTATTAAGGTACTTTTAATTCCTAAATACTCCTAATAAGGCAGTCCTCTTGTGTGCATATCAGTTTCAACTCTATTTGACATCCCATTCCTACCCCAGCATGCCCACCACAGCCCGTGCTGCAGTGGTATATCAGAAGGCAGCCAGTGTGGGAAGAACCCTCCAAAAAGCAGATTTTTAGTATACAGTGTTGAAGGCAAAAATTGACTCATCTGAATTTTTTGAGCAATCATGAAATTTGAGATCTGAAAGTTGTGTTATTAAAATAACTGGCTTCATCTTCTTGTGTTCAAAAATGAGGTCTTCTTTGAAATGGCACTGGCTTTTCCTGTGTCTCCTCACAAACCAGGGTATATTTTGGGCCTGCAACACAGCACAAACCATGATAAAAGACCTTGTGCAGCACATCTGCACAGTCTGGCTCATACGAGAACTCAGCAGAACTTGACATGCCCTTGATAGCATGTCATACCCTGGGTTTTACTCAGCTGGAGGGGAAGAGAAGTACCTTGGGCTGGTGGCAACCAGCTTCCTACTGTAATGTATGCTCTTTTGAAAATTTTGTATGTATGCCTTTGTCTCTGGTGAGCTAAAAGAAACTTGACTCTTCTTGGAGTTGCATGGAAAACGGAGCCATCTAGCTCTTCTTTGCCTTATCCTTTCAGTTCTTAAAATATGATGGTGCCACAATGAAGATGAAACAGAGGGTAATAAAGAAATTAAAGCTTGCAGATAAAGGACAGATAATCGCAGGTACCCAAAAAACAAGCATTGGTCATAGACACTTGTGGTCAGGTGAATCATAACCACAAGATTCAGACTGCACTATGAAAAATGCTTTTTACTTCAGCTATTCTAAACACAACATTTGAAATCTTTTCCTAAGAAATAAATTAAGTCAAAGTGAGAAATATGAATATTGTGTTCAAGTTATTGACACTTTGAGTTTTATTTCAGATGTTGAATGTACCCTTCAGATGCTGTGGATCAGCAATTTTCAGCCTTTGTTAATTTTTGGCACATTACTATTTGATCCCCCAAACAAAAAATAATGCTTGTTTAGAGTTTATTAATGTATCAGTTCTGTGCCCATAAATATAATGTTTGCTTGGATCTACAGTACCCATATTTTTACACAAACATCCTTTTTTTGTTAAATAAAATTTAAGTTAAAACCAAAGATAATGAAATTGTGAGAGATACTAGGATATAACTCCATCAATGTTGAAAGACGATAGAACAACCACTCAGTTAATGTAGAAATTATTAGTGCCACCTATTGGCAGGCAATGCAAACATAGCAAGCTATAAAGTAGAAAAATAATACAAAAATAAAATGCTAATTTATTTCCAAAACTGAAACATCCTTTAAAAAAAAAAAACAACTGTTTTTTTTTCCTGGCATTCTGGTATGTTTTATCCCCCTCCATGCAATTTGAAAAATATTTATAGGAGCAGTGACTTTTAAGTAGATAATGGAGATACCACTGAAAAACAACTTTGGAAATCATGGATGCTACTAATCAAAGTAGGAAACAGTATTCTAAAGAATCTGACTTTATTCTAAAGATTTATGTTTGTTCAGTCAGGAAAGGAAATGTACGATGTTATCTGCATGTCTAGCCAGATAGTATGGGATAAAGAAGATTAAAAATAAACTATTCATAAAGTCTTTTGGGGAATGACACTGTTGATTACCAAAAAATCCACTGAAATGTCAATCTATTCAGTACCTTTCAAAAATGCTTAAATTATTACAGCTTGTTCCAATTTGTTTTATTTTATCAATTTATTATGGCAAATTTTATAGAGAAATTTTAATAGAGGTACAATTTATGATGAAAGATATGAAAGTACTGAGAAAAATTTCCAGAAAATGCAACATGCTTTTGTGAGCACTGTGCACTTAATACAGCCAAAGTGTGAATATCATTATTTCCATATTTAATATATATGGAAATAGATTCAAATGCCAGATACGCATGTGGATAGAAGCATGAAGGGTCAAATGTCATAGATCTGGCCAAGCTCAACCAATTTGCTGAATCCTGTGGTTCTGCCTGCAGGTTTAGTAAGCACCATGTTGACTACTTCTTCCTGGTCATGAAGGAAAATAAGAGAGCCAGAACTGTAAGCCACTTGCAACAAATCATTCCAATTTGACAGTGAAATATTGCTAACTACTTTATCAGTAAAAAGACTCAAGTTTTTTGTGCCCACTTTCTAGAATTTTGTTTGGAATAGACTTCCTTGGCTTACTTAGGAGAATATTATGAGGCGGTGTTAAAAGCTGTGTGTGACAGCTGCCGCTTCTTTTCTATCTACAGTTGCTCTGTCACAGAAGGAAATAGATGATTCCAAGATAATTTTGTCTTGACAAATCCATGTTGACAGTTACTAATTTCCTTGTTTTGTTTTAGATTCTTACAAATAGTTTGATCATTTGTTCTAGCATTTTTCCAGGAACTGAAGTTCATCTAATTTCCTAATATTCTTTCACATTCCTTTCGAAGATCACTACCACATTTGTTCCTAATTGTCACCCATTGTCCTTGACTTTTCAGAGGGACTTGTATCATCTCTGATATTTCATCAGCTAATTCTTCAAGTATCACAGCATCCCAGCTAATTGAAAACATCTAAATTAGTAATAAGTATTTAACCTGTTCCTTCCCACTTAAAGCCTTAGTCTTAAATTTTCTTCATTGCTACTTATTACTGTAATACTGAACTGCATCTCACCCTGTTAAATAAGTGATGCAGAAGAAGTATTAAAAAAAGTGTGTCAGTATCAGCTCTTGATTGCTTTTCATCTTTATTTGAACAGCTGTTTAGTCGTTCTTTGCCTTATTTTTTCTGTGATTAAATAATTATTTTTATTGTTATTGTGGCCTTTTCGATTGAAATTTATTGTGTGCCCTGGTACTTTTTGATTCTGTAGCATCACATTTATGCAATACTTCCCTACCCTTAGGAAGTGATCCAGCTTCACCTTTTTGGATGCTGCCTGAAAAGCTCAAAATATTTAGCACTATTGCTCATAATTTAGCAGATCTTAGATTTTTCTGTTCTGGCATAGTTTGCATTTATGCCCTTACTATTGGTCCCTTAAGAAACTCCTAGCTTTCTTAAATTCCAATAATATCTTAAAAGACAATTCTGAGTTTACTGAAGCCTGCTTTCCTAAAATCTGATGCTTTTATTTTGCTGTTCTTCCCTTTCCCTATCATATGGCTCATGAACTCTATTATTGCACGGCTTTTCTCACTCACTGCTGCCTTTTACCCTGATGTTCTTGACCAATTCCTCCCCAGTCATTACAAGCAAGGAAAGAAGTTGCTCCTTTATTTGAGTTCTTCACTATCTGCATCCGTAACTTTCACCAGTTCATAGCAAGGACTCTGTGGGCAGTTCACAACTTTTCCCAACAGAAGTACACACAGTTAAAATGCCTCACTAGCCTCAAATCCTGTCATCTGTATAATTTTGCCATTTGCCCACAAAAAATCTCATTTACTTGACCATTTATGCTGATAGCCTATTGTTCACCTCTCTACTTTGACAACCTATCAGTCAGAATTCATAACACAGACAATGTCCCCCAGTAATCAGAGTAGGCCCAGCCAGCGCTGGGGCAACTCACTGAGCACTGAAGATAAAAGATGTATCTCTAAGCTCTAATTAAGAGCCAAAAACACTCAGCAAAAGACCCTTCCCAAGTGCTGCTCATTGCAGCATTCTAGGATTTTTTCAGTTTGCTGCAACACAAGTTGGGTTATTTACCTGGTTATTTGTGAGATTATCTTTGTGTTCTTAAAATCACCCTTTCCAAAGTATAATTAAAAAAAAAAAAACCAAAATCATAGGTAGATATTGCCAGAATATAAAAAAGGACTCTGAAAGACTATTTGGTTCTTAATTTAATGCATATCAGTAAATATAGCCAATGAGGTAAAAATCAATAGAATCTCTTTTCCTGTTATGTTTGTGCAATAGATAGAGATTTGCATTTAGTCAAAATAAATTCCCCAGCTTTTACTGCAGCTTAGTAACTGTCTTGCAGAGCTTTTATTTTTTGCTGTCTGAAGTCAGAGGGAATTTTGCTGCTGACTTCAATGGAGAGAGATTTCACCCGAAGCAGTTCAGTCTAATGATTTCTTATTAAAATATTGGACGCTAGTTTGATCTTTATTACATCAGACAACTGCATTCACATCTCTGTATTCCAAGGATCTTCTATTTATAAAGTGGTTACCACTGAAAGGCCACCAATTATCAAGGTGATGGAATCTATACTACAGCAGATCCTTTCCTTTTAAAGTATTTTTGAGTAGAGTCCCATGGACTTGTGGTTTTGTGATGGGGAATTTTCAGCTGTACAACTTTCACAGTTGCCGGCAGATAAAATGTAGGGGACTGAAGTTCAGCAATCAGCTAATTGATTACAGCCTCTGGCTCAGTGCTTGCCACAATCTTCCTTTTTGCCTATCTGATTTTCACAATATCATTAGCTTCTATAACCTTTCCCCTCAGTACAGATATCTTCTGTTAGAACTACACAAACTATAAACTAGAGAATGCAAGTCCTTCACTTCTTTGCTTTCTCTTTTAGCATTTTAATACAGAAGGAGACCCTCCGGTGCTGTTTAGTAGTAGCATTATTTTGCTAGGGAACTAACAGCCAGCCCAGTGGGACTTTTCAGATGTCATTGCTATGTTGTATGGCTTCCCAGTGAAACTGGACTGCATCGCTTACCTTGCACACAGCCAGCTGATGTTACTGAATCTGAGAAACTGCCAAAACCATTGCAGTTCTGGTGACCGTTATGTTTCTCCAGAGGGATTTCACTCTTCCTTGAGAACCTCCAGAGCGATAGCACACCAGTGCTGCAGTACACTGGGATAATGGTCTCAGCCTTGGAGGTAGATAGGTAGGATGGGGGTGGATAAAAATAATGCTCAACTGCTTTTTTTTGTGGCATGGCATTTTATTTGGGTCAATAGCAATACAATTCTCTGTGCCCATCTGATTAGTGTGAACTAAACAGTCCTGTCTTTTGGTATGAAGAATGGCAATACTACAGAACCCCACCTGAGAAGAAGTCCACTGGTAAGTGGAACAGTGCTGTGTCTCAGGACAAACTGCAACACCTCAAGACTCAATGTCTTATATAAAAAAATTATCACCCTATTGTCTTCATCAATCTTATGTTGTTGGCTGTTTTTTAAGCAATAATATAAAAATCATTTTATTGGCTCCAAAACTGGTTAAACTATTGACTAGTAGAAGCTGGAGGAAGTGTCACTGCACCTGCCCTGTTCGTATAAACTTTCCTTTCATGTCCTGTGCAGGATGGTTTCACACAGGAGACTGGATTCGATCTGACCTGGTGTGGAAGATCATACATTTTTATGCTGCTGGCAAGTTATTGACCAAAATATTGAATTATGTACTGCATGAAATGTGCTATGAGGCAGACTTAGTGAGATTTTTTTACAGATAACTCCATCAGGGAAACTTTTTGGCTGAAAACCTCAAACAGTTTGCTGAAAATATTGTAGATTAAAGTATTATCAGGATTTTCTCAGGCTACTTCAGTGAAGTGTCATTTCATTTTTCAGGGCTGACACATTAATGAATTAATCAGAAAATGTGTTGAAGTAACAGCCATAGCAAACCCAACACTTCCACACTTTAGTACATACTGCTCTTTCTAAATGCTGAAATAACTTCGGCTTACATCTACAGAAGAAATCTCTAAGACCACTCAATAAAATGTTAGTTTTGACTTAATGCCTTAACATTAAGACTCAACTTTTGGAATTTTATTTTAGAATACATTTTGCAGATGGATACAAAAATATTTGTTTTGTCATTCCAATGCACAAAAACCTCTTGAGCATGCAAAGCCATACATCTGTGCCTACTGCCTGAATTAGAAAAAAAATCCCAAGTATTTATTTACTTGAACATGATGACCGTGGTGAAATAAGTACTATTTATGAGCAGAAGGGTTTACATGACAGTTTTGTTATGGTCAGACAGTGCTCACAGAAATAAAATACAAGTTTCATAGAAGGCCACTTACACTAGGACCTTTATTTTAGTAACAATAAAGCACTTTTCTGTGCTGAACACTGGATTTAAGAAAATAAAGTACTTAAGGGAAATTAAGCATAAGATTGACTTCATGACATAGACAGATATGGTAGTATGAAGGCTCCAGTACAAGTAACAGCCCACAAAAGTCTCATAGAGTGTTGACTCGAGGGTTTTCTTTGGAGGCTTTTCAATATTTAACTGAAAGCAAATACTAAACCAGCTTCAGGTGGGAAGGTAAGCACTAGCATACAATACCTGATTAAGTGCAGGTTAAGAATAAATCAATCTGCTCCCTCAGTTCTAGCAATTCTTTCAAAAAATAAGGAGGTTATATTGCTTAGAGGATCATTATGTTATTAATTCAACTCCACAGTGTGTTAAGAATTGTGTAGTGCAGCTCTAGCATAGCATCTTCTCAAAACTTCCTCTTAACAGGGTTTTGTTTAGCTTTGTATTTATTTTGTAAGGAAGAGCTAGATAGTGATTCCTGGAAAGATATTCCTAATTTTAACCCTGGGCCACAGAACAGTCTGCTGGTGCAGACTCCTGTGTGATGGAGGTCCAAGGGGACCTTTGAGAAACCAGTGGGTAAGCGATGGTTCAGATACACAGCAGCTCATGACCCACAGAGTGTCTGAGCTCCACAGAGCTGGAGCTGAGCTGCTGCAGTGCTCAAGTTGCCCATAGGAATAGAGTTAAACAGCAGATTAGCTTCAGCCTTGCACGGTTACAGAGCGCCACAGAACTGGTGACTGAAGATAAGCTCAGCAGTTGTGAAGCTTCCCTCATAGCAAATCTGGGAGACGTAACCAATGGGATGATGACAAAGGTGTAATATTCATGAATATCGAGAAAAGCCTGATCTTTGTTTTCCTGCTAATTGTCTGACACAGGACAGAGTTGTGAAAAGCTAATCAGAGGACTACTCAGGAAATTGGAATTTTACTCATGGCCACTTTTGTGAGGAAACAGAAAAATCTTTTCAGATTTCCCTGGTGGATACTTTACAGCATTAAATGTACAACAAACGGCTTCCTCGCATCCCTTGACTGCCTTCCAGCTTAACTGTGTTAAAACAGTAGAGTGCTAAAATCAGTCTTTGGAATGGAAGTAGCATGGTCATGCTTTGAAGTGAAATAAAGCTGTAAAAAAGAAAGTGTTGCTTACCAACATGAAGCAAATTATTTTTAAAAGGTAAGATGTTACTTCCTCCTTCCTTTTTTAAAGTCCCCATTTCCCAAGGGCTAAAAAAACAGGAAATAGTGAAGTTGGGTATTTTTCCATAATGTCCACTTCAAACAACCCCAAATGCCTGAAAATACATTCTACTGAAATCTTCCTTTTCAGCACCAAAAATAAAGTAATATTAGTTAGAAATAAGATTATTTTCTGCGTAAATATAATTTTGAAAGAAAAACAAATTGTTACTTCCTGTGTTTTGACAGTATGGCCACTATTGACTGACTAAAATAAAACCACCAAAACAGAGATAGCACAGAGGAGAAATCTTCTGAAGCCTTAGTCCAGGAGTGTATTGTACTTAAATTATAATGAGAAGAATAGAAAGGTAATTCTTAGATAGGACTATGTGGAAAATCCAGCTTCAGTCTGCAAGCTACAGAGTTTCTTCTACAGCCTTGTCTTGATTTGTAGAGGGGCCAGAATATACTGGCTTTATTAGAGTAGTTCCTTAGTGCTCTTCTAGTCCTCTAAAGATTAAGGAGAAACCACCAGTGTATGTGAAGGATACAATTTCATAATCAATCACGTATCTGGGCTCACACATCAATGACAAATCTTGGCAGAAGTGCAGCATTGCAAGTTCCTGTTCAGATAAATGAGAAAATTAATTAAAAAAAAAAAAAAAAAGAATAGAAGAATCTTTTGTCTGGTTACTGAAAACTTGTCATTGTAATTGGTAAATTAAAAAGCTGCTAAAAATGTGACAGAATTTAAAATAAAACTAAATACTATTTACTTAAAGGTATTTGGAAATGTTAATGAGGTATATATCGAAATCTTGATAGTTTTCCACTTTTCATAGCTTGTGTTCTGAACAATATTTTCCTAGCACATTTTCAGACCAATACAGCCAAACACTCAGCTGAATGACAAATTTTAATTTCCATCTGATGACTGCTGTTTCACAACAAATAAATCTATGCTGCTGGCATATTTCAGAATGATATCTGCAGAAGCCAAGGATCAAATCAGGTGGATGGACAGATCCCTGCGTATACCTGTGAGACAGATGTTGCAATGGAAGTACATTGATAAGACACGTGTAGAAGATCACACTGCTGCTGTACGTGCTTGGTCTCCCCACCTTTCAAATGTGCAGATCATTTCTAAGCACAGAAACAGTTACTTTCAGAAGCTCTGCGGGTGACATTTAGAAAAAACAGGGGAATTTGTCAGTTATATAGCTCAGCTTACTCCCCAAAACAGTCTCCACACAACCAAGTGGCCTTCTTTCCTTCTGAATACTGGCATTTTATTTAGCAGATAATGACAGAAGAGCACCTGAAAGGACTTGAGTCTGAGAGTGGACAGTAGTGGATAGTGAGTACTTAAGGAAATAATGTAATGTGGTGTGTTGACCCTGGCTGGATGCCAGGTGCCCACCAAAGCCATTCTATCACTCCCCCCCTCAGATGGACAGGGAGAGAAAATATAACAAAGGGCTCACGGGTCGGGATAAGGACAGGGAGAGAGAGACCACTCAACCAATTACTGTCAATGGGCAAAACAGACTTGACTTGGGGAAAATTAACATAATTTATTGCCAATCAACCAGAGTAGGGTAATGAGAAATAAAACCAAATCTCAGACCACATTCCCTCCACCCCTCCCTTCTTCCCGGGCACAGCTTCACTGCCAGATTCTCTACCTAACCCCCCAGCGGCACAGGGGAACGAGGAATGGGGGTTACGGTCAGTTCATCACACATTGTTTCTGCCGCTTCACCCTCCTCAGGGGCAGGACACATCACACTCTTCCCCTGCTCCAGCGTGGGGTCCCTCCCACGGGAGACAGTCCTCCACAAACTTCTCCAATGTGGGTCCTTCCCATGGGCAGCAGTTCTTCACGAACTGCTCCAGCGTGGGTCCCATCCATGGGCTGCAGTCCTTCAGGCACAGACTGCTCCAGCGTGGGTCCCCCACAGAGTCAGAAGTCCTGCCAGAAAACCTGCTTCAATGTAGGGTCCTCTCTCCACAGATCCGCAGGTCCTGCCAGGAGCCTGCTCCAGCACGGGCTTCCCACAGGGTCACAGCCTCCTTCAGGCATCCAGCTGCTCCGGCGTGGGGTCCTCCATGGGCTGCAGGTGGGTATCTGCTCCACCGTGGACCTCCATGGGCTGCAGGGAGACAGCCTGCCTCACCATGGTCTTCCCCATGGGCTGCAGGGGAACCTCTGTTCTGGCGCCCAGAGCACCTCTTCCCCCTCCTTCTTCACTGACCTGGGGTCTGCAGGGTTGTTTCTCTCACAGCTTCTTACTCCTTTCTCCAGCTGCAGTTCTGTGTTGCACAGCAACTTTTTTCCCCTTCTTAAATCTGTTCTCTCAGAGGCACTACCACTATCGCTGATGGGCTCGGCCTTGGCCAGCAGCGGGTCCGTCTTAGAGCCGGCTGGTATTGGCTCTGTCAGACACAGAGGAAGCTTCTAGCAGCTTCTCACAGAAGCCACCCCTGTAACCCCCCCTACGCTACCAAAACCTGCCACACAAACGGAATACATGTAAGAACAAGAAAAGTTTATATGCTCTCAATCTCTGACAATTAGTGATTTAAGGATTTCTTAAATCAGGCATGGCTTCAGATCTTTGTATTTAACAGCCCTGAAGGATTTTTTGTTCTTTCTATAAATTTGTCTGAATCCATTTCTACTTTTGTTCTTCAATATATTCTGTGGCAATGAGTTCCACATTTTAATTATGAGCATGTTAAAAAAGAACTTCACTTGTTTTAAACCTGTTGCTTGAATATAATTTGACAACTTCTTGCTTTCTTTGAGAGCTAATGAATGATCCATCACCCCTGATTTTATATACTTGTACCATACCACAGTTTTTCCAAATTGGAAGTCTTACTCTGTTTAATCTCCCTTAAAACCAAAGCTGTTCCATACTGTTGCTCATCCTTGTCACATTCCTTCCTGCTTTTCTATTTCTGCCTAACCCTTTTCAGATGAGAACATTAGAATGCACTGTACTACTAAAAAATATAGTAATTTTTATGCTGCCTCAATGATGTTTTCTGTTTCATTCTACCTTCCTTCCCTAACAACTTCTAATATCACATTTTGCCTTTCTGGGTTTACCATGCATTAAGGTCTCATCATAGAACTATCACAGCTGTTTTGCGATTGCTTTGCTAAATAGTGTTAACTAATTTAGCCATCATCTTTGTATATGCATAGATATGGTTGTTTTTCCCAATGAGCAGTATTTTGTATTTCATTGACCATTTTATTATCAGTCAATAACTGAGTGACACTATCAATCTCGAGATTCCTCTGCACCTCTTCACAGGCAGGCTCTGCGAGCTTTTTTCAGGGCAGGAATGGTTATTGCTTAATACCCACATCCTGTAGATGCACTGCCAACAGTGTGTAAGGGCGAAACAGATTAAAACACACCCAAAGATTGCCTAGAAAACAGTGGCAGATCTAAGCATGGGCAAAGGGGCAGCTGGCAATGGTAGTAGACTGCTCAAATGTTTTCACCATTTCTTCCCGCTTTGGTTTCTCTACCATCCCAGCAAATTCTGATGGGAAGAAAAGCACAGTTCCCTTTCATTTCTTCAGCCTTAGAACAGAAAACTTCTGTTTTGTCTACAGTGACAGGGAACTGGAACCATTGATGTAAAATAGGTACATGCAGCTACTAGTTCACCTTCAGTGGCTGGAGCAGCCTCTGTTTTTCTGAAGTCATTCACAACAAATCCTCTGACATAGCATGGAGGTGATTCCCAGAAGGACTCTAGAAAGACAATACAGCCCTGAGTTTTTAAGAAAAACAGAGGAGCAACTCAATATTAGCCTGGTAGTTTACCATACCTCATAAATCAGTATTTTCTATCTTTTCACTCCATTCCTTGCAAAACAGAGGACCAAAATTTAAGAGGTGTACAAGGTGAGAAATACTGTCCTAGCTGTACACTACAATGAGAGTGCCATATGAATCCCTCTAGATGGTGAAAGGGATTTCATCTTGAGTAATTAGGGAAGTACCCTGCTCATCATGCAAGAATGCCCTGAGGGGGAACAACCCTGCATTGACAAACACAGCAGATGACCTCATTCCTTAGGTGTTTTCTATGCCAAATTCCCATTGCCATGTAATTTATAATTAGTCGTCAGTCTGTCTCACTGGCCTGTATGGTGTCTGAAGGCCTAATCTATTTGAACTAGGATCATATGCTGATTAGTGCAGGGGGAAATTTCAAAATATCTTTCTACATATCTTTCTGTGATGAAACACAATGATAATATACAAAACATCTCATGAAAGCTTTTTCTCTATATATATATTTTTTACAACAAAAAAAGTATTCCCTTTATCCCAGTTCTGTGATCATAATTATTTGAACAAATATTATCATCTGTGACTCCCATGCTATTATGTGACTCCCTTGGTATTGAATGCAAAGTCGTTTTGACATATGGCTTACAGCTCAGATGGCATTTGGTTTACTCTTCCCTGTGGAATTTGAAGTCATAGAAGTCATACTAAACAGTTCTGAAGGAAATCAACCAGAAAACACTCATTTAAAATGAAATGGCCAAAGTAAAAGTGTATAAATTGGAAAACAATGGAGGGGAAAAAAAAGAATATGTAAAATAGTTCACAAAATAGCAAAGTGGTCAATAGATTTTCTTTATGACTATCAATTACAAATTTGCCTGGCTTCTGAAATTTTTCAAGTAAATAATTTTTACAGTCTGAACAAAATGTTCCCTGGGGAAGATGCTATCTTTGTTTGAAACCAAGTTCCACCTCAGCCACAATATATTTGCAATAAAACAGATTTCTCTAAAATATGGCCGCTTGTATTACACTTTAGTGACCAAAAAAAAAAAAAAAAGAAGTATCACTTCAATATTATGGAAAGCTTAACAATCCAGAAGTCTTTCTCCCCTGCCCCTCCCCCCAAATAGTGTCAATTCAGGACAGAATTGACCATAGTGACATAGTGGGATAGTGTTCTTCAGTAACTGGGGGAGGGGGGGGAGGGTGTATTTCTAATATATTATAGAAGGTGAATCCTGTGAAATTTAATTGTAACACCACTTTTTCTCTTACAGTATTTCTAACGGAAGGTCAACATTTTGCATCTAGCAGTGATAGCCTACTTTGTAAGTTAGTTATCTATTTGATTTTTATTTATTTTCAATGCTGATTTGTTCTGCTAAATGCTGTATTAATCTTCTGAAAAAGTCTATTCATCATCATTGACAATATAGGAGACCTATAGCTATTAGGAGCCTGATTAGGGCTGCTACGTTTGCCCTTGGGCCATAGCTAGTTTGAAAAAAAATGTTTTAAAAAATAAACTTATTTTCTTTATTATGAGTTTGCATGGTCTTTGTTGGATTATAATGACATAAAAAGCTGATTTAGGATTAAACATGCTGAGGGACGGACTGCTTGATGGGGCCAGTAGAGTGACAAAGATGGTGGACGACTCCAAAGGTAGATCTACTGCAAGGAGGATTATAAGCTTTCTTTCCACATATTAGATAAGCTTTGGGAGGGTGTCAGCCATTGCTGCTCTTTACCATCTGGGCTGGAGCAATCCTTCCCACAGCATCTCTAAACCTTCATCACCTCTGTGTGGCCATGGTCTGCAAGCAGAATCCTCCAGCTAGAGGGCTGGGACACATGGCTGCGCTGAGGATGGAATGGAAGTGTATCAGGGAGGCTGAAGGAGCTCCTCAAAACAATAATAAAAATATGGAAATGCAGTGTATTTTCAGGTTTTAGAGGAAGCAAACTGGAAATTCATAATTCAAAAATATAGCTAAGTGATGGAAATTAATTCAAAGAGGCTTTACTATGCAAAAAAAAACCCTCTGTGTGGATTCAGGCTCACTACTTCACAAAATATATACTGTTTTGATATCTTTGCACTAGAAATGTTGCTCTTTAGCTAGCGTGAATCAACACAGTCTTCAGCAGAGCTACACTGATTTACATGAGCTACAGACATGACCCATTGTATTTAATTTTAGGCATCTTATTATAAGAAAGATATTCACATATTGGAGAAAGATCAGAAGAAAGCTGCAAAAATGATTAGACTTCTGAAGTGATTGATGTATGAGGATTGATTGCAAGTGCTAAATATGCATAGTTTGTCTAAGAAATGACTAAAGGGGGACATGGTAACAATCTATAAATATTTGAAGAGTCTAAATGTCAAGGAGGGAAAGGCATTTTGAGGATACAGAAGAGAAACAGCAGGACAAAATTAATAAAATGAAAAAGAAAGTGAATTTAAAAAGAGTACCTAAAGGAAGAGCTTAAAGAGTGGAAAGGTGTTGCCTTTCCAAAAGAAAAAAAATAGATATAAGTATAGATGGATACACCTACAAATGCATCTGGCATCCAAGTTTGCTCTAAATGACCTTGGAAAGGAAACTTTAAGGCCAGTTTTCTGCAAGTGATCAGACCACATATGCCAATAATCTCTATTCACATTGGAGCCTGTGCCTTTTGGTTTTTTTTAAGTTTTAAACAACTGTCAGACCATGAGGAACCACAAAATTGGAAAAAAATGTGACTAAATCCATTGTAATTAAAACTGATTTAAATTTAGAACACCACTTTTAGCCAAGAAGTACCACTTTCACTTTGATGAAAATAAGGAGAGGCATAAGATCTGTATTTTCCCTGTTTTTATTGTCTCTGGAGCCAATGGTATGATTTAGGAAACAACAAAGGAAAAGGTTGCCTCTGGAGATGCCTTCCACATTTTTATGTTCAACCCAGAATATTTTCAGAAACAAGTGGTGAGTTTAGAAAATGTGTATGTATATAGCACTGACATGATCACTACAACTATAGCTTTATGTCTTCCTATGAATTTCATTAAGACTTGATTTCAGGATTCTAACTAGTGCGAAGTATAGAAAAGATCAAATATCTGTAAGATGCTGACAACAAGAAAGGAGATTCAGAGAAGTGTGCCTAAAATTAATAGAATAAATTGATGTTCATCAGGAACGAGTGGCATGTCCCTAATTCCAAATGTGAGTGAGAAGATGAGAAAACAGGTTTGGGGATATATAGAGAGATGAGAAAAGAACTGGACATAAGGAATCACAGCTCCAAATTCAAAACAAGAATCACTGAGACAATGTTTTCCTAAAGTTATAAATGATCTCCAAAAATGAAAATAAATATGGAATCTAAAAGAAAAATAAATGTGGTTATTTGATTGTATTTCATGATATCATAAATTTTACAGATGTTGAAACCAAAACAAATCATAACGTCCCTGTTTTTTACCTCCAGCATAACACAGGTTAGAAAATATCATTCATCAGTTTATGTGGCAAGCTGAACTAAAGACTATCTTTTAGAAAGATTTTCAGCCTAGATGTAAAGACTCTAAATGATGGAGAATTCATTTAATCTCTTTGTAATCCATTGTAGTGCTTGGCACTCCTCTGTACTACAATAAATGTGTCTCATCTCAACTTTACCCACTACTGATTTCAGTTTCTAGCCACCGGTGCTCTCTCTGAATAATTCCTACCATGTTTACTTCTCAGAAATCCATTTATGAGCTCAACGCATGCTATTTTCTTTGGTTGAAGTCTACTCACAGTTTTGCCAGGACATCACGTTTCAGAGATTTGGTAAATTTATCTTTAAGTAAATAGTTTCCTTAAAATTTATTTTCCTAATAGAGAGTAGCAATTATTCACTATGATAATATGTGTATCTATATTGACCTGAGAGACCACAATGGCAGGCAAAATATTTTGCAGAAGCTTAACATAGACAGAATTGCGCTGGCAGGAAAAAACCTCTACTCACCACCACTCATCATTGCAAATTACATCTAGGTAAACACCAACATCTGCTTCCCATGCAAACAGAGTCTGTCATCACAGGACCCATTATATTATTATGAGTAGACGAGATGTTTTAATATTCATTACAGATATACAAGCAGCAAGAAACCGCTTCATGCACATGCTAATGGGCAGTAAATGTATGAAATTAATTGTACCAGCCTCCACAGGTAACTATAGTTTTGAAAACTTGACTGATCTAATATGAAGAACTCCAATGCCATCTAAGAGAGATTCAGAGGTAGTATGTGTGCTTAGTGAATATATGCTGTAAAAACTCAACAGCACTAGCCAATAAGGAAAAACTAGCAAGTGTGCTTTAGGGTATCAACAATACATGGTTTACTACTTCTTTGCCCTGTTTTGTAATAATTCGTGTTACATTTTTTGGAAAAAATGACAATCCAGCTATAAATACTAATACAATGAGATGGATTAAAATAAAAAATCCTATCTTGTGCCATTCCTGTGCACTTTTGTTGGATTTTAGACCTAGGATGAGGGAAAGAAAAAACGCATTACTGTATCTGCCAGCTCTACACTTTCCCTGCATGCATCCATCCAGGAAGAGGCAGAACAGAAAATGGGTAGGGCCTTTATCACTTCTCACCCACAGTACTCTAGCTCTCAGAGCTAAGCCACCATGCAAAGTAACAAACAAAATCATAAAAATATAATAATGTGGTTCTGTGAAACATTTNNNAAAAAAAGTAGGGTTGAAATAATTCTCCCTGAAAAAGACACTGAAGAGACTAGAAATGTTTGTCTTAATGAGCTGCAAAGCTAAGTAGTTCTAAAAGCATGACCTGTCCCCCCCCAAAAAAAAAAATTTCAAATGCATTATGAGAATGGCTGTTCTTCCCTGCTCTAACTACAAGACGTAAGGGGCAGTTACCTAATCCAAGTAGTCTGTGACTGTCAGGAAGTTATGTTATCTATTCAAGTAATAATATAAGGGTACTAATGTGGTGTAACAGCAGAAGTCTGCATACAATTTGCTTGCTTTATACAGAAAGACCTATGTAGCTTTCATTGTGTAATCCATATAATGGACCTATAAAGAAGACACAATTTGTAGTGTTCTGGTTCATTGTCTTGGGAGTTTCTTAAATCAAAGTGTGCAGGATTATCAGTGAGGTCTGTAAAAAACATATTGCTGTAATGCAGCAATGTCTAGTCAAGAACAAACCTAAACTGAAATCTTGTCCCATCACATGATAAGCTAACATAATGACTCTTGTAATACATAAGAACATATGCATGGCAATGCTGGGTCAAATCAGAGCTTCACCTAGCCCAGGAACCTGAGTGATATTGGCTAATAATGAAAGCCTAGAGAAAGAGAATAGGCATGGGGCAACCATAAGGGATAGTTCTCCAAATAACCTCCCAGTCAGTGATTTAGGGACTTCCAGACCCAGAGGTTCTGCTTTTAATAGCTCTTGATGGGATTTTCTTTTCTGAATTTCTTTTATTGCTTTTTGAACTTATCAATGCCTCTAGCATGGCTATTACTATGTGGCAGTAAGTTGGACAACTTAATTATGAGTACCACACAAAATTAACTTATTTTGTTTGCTTGAAGCCTGCTACCCTGTAATTTAATTTCGTGTCTCTTAGTTCCTGTGTTGTGAGAAAAAGTGAGTAGTTGTTTCCTATTCTCCTTTCCATTGTCAGTCATGATTCCTCTTCTCTGGGTTTTCCAAAGCTATGTGGAAGCACCTGAAGTGTCTGTCCCAGGAAAACTACTGGTTGACTTTTTTCTGAAACTGAAGCTTGTGAAAATCATGAGTAAGTGCTTATATTTTCATTGGAACTCTCATTTAAACAGAAATTAACTATGTCTATTATTTCTACTACCACCTTTTACTCCAGCCATGGACTCATAGAACTGCTGAGGGCTAAAAGATACTGGAAAGGAGTTTTCTTTACATTACAATCTACTTTCTTGGCCAAGCTCTGATAAGCTTAATATCTTTAGATCATCTCCAATAATTGTAACTGCATAAACAACAGCTGCATTTTCTTTAATATATAATTTCTTATTTCTTTCTTTTTCTGCTTTGAATGGTATAAAATACATTCTATGTTTCATGCTAGTGCTTAGCAACCAATCTTCAAGATACTAGAATAATGTACGTTTCCTAACCCCTCACTCTTACCTGCCTTACCCTACTATTAAAACAATGCCATTGATCCATTATCAAAATCTTCATCAGTGGCCAATTAAGTGACACTTCTAGGAGTTTGGTAGCAACCTATATGAAACAAAATACTTTCACTTCAGTTCTGACCTTCACTACGTTTAGCAGCAATCTATTCTAGAAGTCTGAAGGCAAGTATAATAGCCTTATTTTATCATGAGTATTTCTCATTCATAGCATGTTAGAAAATGGCCTACTGTATTTCAACTTAGCAGAAAGAAAATATATGATGTGAGTTTTGGGAAGATTCAGAAACTTCTGCAATTTCAATTCTTATAGCAAATATAGCATACACCATTTATATGGTTATTTCTGAGACATGTGAATTCTCTGAGCTATATTAGAATGTTAACTTTGCAGAAAGGGATTGCAGTTGTATCAGGTAGCAATGAGAATATGTGGTGAACTGAAATTAGAGAAAGCTTTAGCATTTGTTTTTCTTCTGTCTTTTTATTAGTTTAAAATGCTAGAAAGGCTCCCAGTGACCTCAATATAATTTAATAATTCAATAAAAACTTTATTCAGACCTAAAAAACAATAGCATAACTCAAAGTTACACATTCCCAAACTCAAAGAAATTAAACGACCCCTTCATTCTCCAGCAGCTGTGTACACACACACAAATACGTACATACCAACTATTTGCAAATGCCTACAGAAAACACATATGTTTGGCTGCACACCCTGAAGATACTCAGTGTTTTAGTCAAGTGCTGATATAGCGAATTCCAATGCCAGAGAGCCTGCTTTGAGGAGACTCACTCAGTACTTCTTTTTCCAATAGGCCAACTTTGGCTGAAATTGGTGGTTTCTCCATTGATCTAAAGCAACGTTATGTCTCAGAGTGAAAATGAGATCCATCTTCATCACTGAGAAAGCCCAAAGCTCAAAAGATCAGTCCCTGAGCTATAGCATGGACAGATTCCAGTACTCAGCAGCACAAATCCTACAATGTGCACGCATTTCACACTGAAGTTGACACAAATTTAACACAAAACTCGGTGCAATAACTTCCCAGTTTGTATAGGTACCTTAGGCAAAAAAAAGCTATGAATTTTCTATATATACAGAATTTAGTAAGTTTGAAACCTTGCAAAATCTTGGGGGTTTTTAGCAATTTTTATTGGAGGGTAAGGGGGCTGCAAGTTTACTGCCTCTATTTTTTCTGACTGAGACATTCCATAAGTACAGGATGCAGATCCTAGGAAATACTTAGGAGGAAGGAAACTTCATCCATGTGCCAATATTAACTATGAAGTTCTTTTACTGATGGTAGTTTCTCATAATGGACAAAATGGTAGCTAATTCTCTGTAGAAGGAATTACCCAGAAGCTCTATCCATATCATAAAAGATAATGTTTTGATATTCCAAAAGCAGGTTCTAGATAGCCACTCTAGACTAACATGTTAAAAATATAGCCATAGTTAGTTAGTTAGCACAAAGCGGTAAACAGAGGAGAAAGAAGTCTGCTTGTTCTTTCCCATCAATTTAGCAGATCTAATTAATATTTAATAGAAGCCCAAACCATTCCAACTTTTATAATGCATAACTTTCTCAGCACACGTGCAAATTTCAGAATAAACTGTTTGCAAACAATATTAAACTATCAACAAATTCAAGTGTCTATTTTCCAGCTGGATATAAAAAAAGAGGGGTTTTTAAATCAAAACTGATTTGGCAGCATTTTGATAGCACTTTAACATACTTTAATGTGCTATTTTTAAGTGATTAAAGAATATAAGGAAGCTAGAAAATACAAGAACATTATATAATAAAAAGAAAGAAATACATATTTACCTCTATACAATGTGCTTACAGGCAAAACAATTGCACACATATCCTCTTAAGCACATTCATTACTATATGCTTAGTCCACTTGGCTACCATGAGACTACTCAATACGATTGAAACTATACACGTTTAAGTGCTTTGCTGAACCAAAGCCTAGAAAAATGAGCAGACAATTAAAGATTGAGAACAAATTTTAATTAAAGGATATATCCAATATTTTTAAAATTTAGTTATGTCCTCCAAATCCGAGTAGCTAACAGAAGACAAACTTTAATAAAAACCCAAATCTTTTATAATTTGGCCCTAATTCTGCTAACCTCATACAGGCCAAACTTTCAAAATAGAAATGGAAAATCTCTGTGAATATGAACAAGCTCAAATTTCTTCCCATGTTTTTCTATTCCAAGAACTGAACTGATTTGTGTTTATAGTATGTTGCACAAATGACTCAGGGAGCATCTGTGCTAAGTATTGAGTAGGCCAACTTTTTATGTCAAGTAATATGGCACATTTTGCTCTTTTTTGTTTGAAAATTATGAACAGATTTTATTTTTTAAGGGTTCTTCTCTTCCCTCAAGTTGGAAGTTGTCCTCAGGCTTTGGATTAGCTTTGACCCAGCTCCCACTGGGCAGAGGCTAATGGCTCTCTCCCAAGAAATGAGGAAGAAGAGGACTAACAGTAGGGATCTTATCAAATCTAATGTATGTTTGCATCAGCCTTACCACTAGTGAATACTTCTGCCAGAATAATTTGCCTGACTTTCTTCTCTGAAGACGCTGCTTGACAAAGCACAGCTAATGATAGAGGAAGACAGCAACAGCAGAAAGGTTTTATTATCTGCATTCCCATGCATACCCATGGAAACAGTAGTAAAGTTTTATATTCTTCAAATCTGCCAGTGTTTTGTTGCATATGTCAGACAGTGGACATCATCACACTGAAAAAATTATTCTCTGTTTGAGTGCAGTTCTTGTACTAAAGCTTCATGTTAAGAATATGCTCAGTTTGCTTTCACCAATGTTCAGCAATCTTTGCCAAAAATCTGTTTCTTCCAATAATTATTAAGTGAATAATTCAAAAGAGTATTCACAGAACCCCAGTCCTACTAATGGCAAAGAGCAGGCTCCAATATAAGTCAGTTTTTCATGTGGAAACAATACTGCTAGAACAGCTGGACTAAATATATCTTCCTGCAAATATAACTGTTTGAAATGGCTTTGTTCATAAAGATTTTTTTTCAAGGAGGTATTTTTCAGTAGGAATACGCAAAAATAAAATATTTTAGGTGGAACTCAGAGCAAGAGTCAACAAAAAAGTCTGTAGTAAATGTTGGATACTGAACTGAAGGCATACAGAAACATTCCTTTCCAAAGTTTTGCTGGCTAGACCTTCCTAAGTTTAATTTAGTTTAGATTGGTCCATATAGTTGTTGTGCCTGGCTGGTATCTCCTGATTCCAGTATACTTTTACTGAGTGCTAAAGTCCATCTCTTGTCTGTTGAGCAAGAAAAAACTGGAAACTCTTATTTCAAAATATTGTACTAAGTACCATACTAGGGCTTATACTACCAGATCTAGGAAGTAAATGGGACAAAATTACCTGACAATGTCCATTTTAACCAATCTTCCTATTAATTCAGTTCAATATATCAACATTAAAATTTTTTGAAGTGTTAGGTATAAACACAGAATACCAAAAGCAAACAAATGTTTGGTGGCACTGTAGAGTTCTCTGACAATTTTTTATCACACAGGTTGAAATGAAATAAATTAAGCTGTTACAATGACAAAACCCAGGAGGTTTGGAAAGTCCATGTGAGACAACTAGAAATGCAGAAGATTTATGAAGACATAAGTCTTCTAAATACAGGTATAACAGATTGGAGACTGACTATATGACCAGGGTTTTAATCATACAAAATTCTTGCTTGGGTCCTTCCTGTAATACAGCAGCAGTATTTCCCTGTCTAATCATAAGTATCATAAAAATCAATTTTGACAAATCCATAGTGCTTTTCTTTCTTCAAGTTCATAAAAAAAAAATATAATATTAACCACTAACTGGTGGTTTATAAGCACAGAAACTGTGAAAGATGTTCAAATACATGTGTTTAACATAATAGCTCTTACCAGTTGTCAGGGCTGGAGTTTTCTTTCTCCTTTTTGCTTTCTTAATGTGTCTAAATTATTTACTGAAGCTGTTTAAACTGATTGATTTTATAGCACTCAAATATAAATCAATAGGTTGCTTCATATCTTAAATTTGTAAAATGGCTTTAAAAATGGCATAATACCCTGTGTAAACTACTCAACAAGCAGCTACATGCTGTTTTAAGAGATTCATTTCAGGGTAACTTAGAGCTTCAACGATAAACTGACAGGTCATATAAAGCACTCTGAAAAGCAAATCGTGGCCTTAGCATCTGTACATTTTAGTGAATAAGACAGTGCTTTGTGTGCTTCATGGTCAACACACTACTCTTGGGCATTACCAGTATAAAATTCAGTAGCACATTAGTAGTGGCATGAAAAAATACGCAAACTGGATAACTACTTACAAAGCAAGAAACATCTTCAGGTCATGGCTTTTTTAAAATGCAAATCAAACTGCAGTATGCAGCAAAACAACAAAACCCCTTGGTTTTTTGTATTGAGGAGAGGGAAAGACTAGGGATTTGCTTAATTAATGCTATCAAGGCACTTGCTCCAGCTGCCTAGGAAATAGTCGGTGGGACACGTCAGGGCACTGTGAGGGTCTCGCATGGGTGTGGGTCAGGATCAGGCCTAGTGAGGGGAATCAGGGTCGGGCAGCCCCAGGGAAAGCCTAGGGTGGGGGACAGGTTGAGGCCTGGGGACAGGTTGAGGCCAGGCCAGGATGTCGGCCTGTGGGTCAGCAGGGCCGTGGCCAGGCCCTGGCAGGGCTGCCTCACAGCAGAGCCATCACCCCAGGTGCTGGGGCCTCCCTGGGCCAGGTTGGACCTGTCCATGGCTTCCTCACAGTGTAGTCAGGTGCTCCTTTCTGGTCCCTGTGAGACAGGGCCTGGAGCTGGCCCTCCTGGGAGATGGATGTGCTCAGGGCCTGGCAGAGTGGAGGAATGAGGAACCAGGGCTTGCCATCTGTATTACTAGGAAAAGTTTTCCTCAAACGAGAGAAGCGTATATTGGGTACCTCTTAGCTCCTTTTGGGAGTTGTTATAGCAAGTTGAAATAGTGTGTTGAAATCTGGTAGTTAGCATTCAGCTACCACATCTCTCATCTGAGCATGGGCTGACTGCACAGCTGTGTGCGTGGAGGCAGGAAAATCTCACCTGCAACTGCACGGCAGGCACAATTACCTTGCCTGGTACCTAACTGTAAATGAAATTCAGGGACTTCACAGTTTGCTCACATCTGAGCCTGCTGCTGTTCACTTTGGACCTCATCATGCACAGCTTCACACGTCCTAGGCAGGTCTGTTTGGCTCCTATTACTTGGCTTGTCCCTGCAACCCATGTTGTCATAAACCATCAGGACCTTGATGAAATTTCATGTAAAAATGCAACATCCAGCAGCAAAGTGCTTCAAAACACTATGTTAAGGGTTTGGTTTATTATTGATTCACAGACAAATCTGGTAAAGAACTTTTTTTTAAAGGGGAAAATGCAGTTTCTGCAAATATTTTTTCCAAGAAAACTGCTTTTCCTGTAAGGAAAATGAAAATCTTAATGTTTTAGGTCAGGTCAACCAGAATGAGAAAAGTCTGGGGTTTTTGAAACTAATGGAAGTATTTTTTTTTTTGTAGTCTGTGTTAACTTCTCTCTGTGCTTTGCTGCTGCAAGAGCTCACAGGGGTTATAAATCAAACAGAAACAGCTCTGTGAATGGATTACATCTCCCATGACACATCACAGTCTTTTTATGTTTGAAATTGAGACACATGATGAAAATCATATGATTATATCTTGAAAGTACATAATATGCAACAAAAGCTTAGGCAGTAAGAGGCACGTGTCATCAGAATGATATCTCAGTGGCTGGGAGGCACCTCTAATCTTAGCCCAAGCTGCTCTGGTTTTGGAAATGTCCAAATACTTTACTATAATCACAAATGTCAAAATTTAACCGTTCTTCTGAATTTTCTGTTTAATGATAATGTAAAAAATGTAAAAAATGTAAAAAACTTTTGTAAAAAAATGTATTCAAACTTGATATCCCAATCACAAAGAAAAAAAATGTGAAGGGATTAGCAATTTCCACAGAACAGATATTTCAATATTTAACCACTCAGAGCAAAAAAACTAGTTATAACACCATCTATAAAACTTAAATTCTCAGAATTTTTCTAGTTGTCTTTGCAATTACTATTTAGCTCAGGAGATCTGGGAAGTTCCTTACTAGAGCTGGAGCAGCTGCAGATTAGAAGGAGGTTAGATATTTTTCATTTTCATAGATACAATTACTAAATTGGAAAAAATTTTAAAACATAGGCATTATGACTTTTATATTATGTATGTATATATATCTCTATATACACAAATGTTCATACATCTAATCTAAACATTGGCACAGGAAATGATACTAGAAGCAAGTCTATTATGAGGTGAGGTGCAAGATGAAATAGTTGTTCTCTTTTGGAATTTGGTAGCTAATTTGTGACTGTGCTAGACCATTTGTAAAAATCATAGAAGATATCAACTGTGATTGCATATCTTAAACTGTCCTAATACTGAATATTTCCATATGTTCATTCAGGAAATGCAAACTGATTTCATAACACTGGCAAAAGACATTTCTTAAGCTATCTGGAAAATACTTGGCAGCATGATATGATCTGTGTTTTCAAGGACAGATTTTAAACTACACTTTCAAAAGGCAGAGGCATAAATCAATGGCAAGATGTCCTTGTAAACTGGATACAAGTTTTCTGTCCCCTCCTTCTCTTCTAATTTTATATGCTTTTCAAGTATCAAATGGAAATGTTGATTTGAGTAAAATTTCTAAAGCATAACTTTCAAGGCAATAGAAAGAATAATAGTACACCTGGCTGACTTTCTATTAACATATTGATGAAACTATAAACCATCAGAAATGTTTCTTCAATAAACTATTTTATTTAATGCAAATATAGTCATATTCTTATCAAACTATTCTTTAATAATCCAAACTCATTGCTAATGAACTAGTAAGGAAGCACTATATATTTCCAATTTGTCACTCTTGTTTTACTAATGTAGAAAATGCTGATGTCATCCCAGTGAGTTCTGATTTTTGCTTGTGAGCACCACAGCTTCTGCCTGTATATGTGGGCAGAAGCTGTTGCTCATGAAATTGTCTGAAGGTTTGAAATGTCCCCACTGAAGAGGACAAAGGGAAAGGTTTGTTACAGAACAGACTTATACAGAATCAAACCACTTTTGTTGAAATTATCCTCTCTTCTCTATGGTATCATCCAGCATATGGCAAACTTTAGCCAGAGTATCACTGTAGCCAGGTATAGAAATATAGCTAATTCATATTCTATTTTCATTTCACTTCTGGAAAATCACCAGTGTCCCTTTTCATTTAATTTATACTTTGTTTCTGAGCATCACAATATTAGGGAACTGTTTCTGGTATCATAGCAAAATTCAACTTGGCAGGTAACACTCTATTAAAAGATTACAGTAAAGGTGCAACCACTTGGCCAAAGTCATAGTGTTTTAAACTGATTTACAGTCTTGCAATTACAAACTATCATGTAGCCCTGGGTTTGGGTATAAATACAGAAGATAGAGATGGATATTTAAGTATTCACTACCTTTTCTGTTCCCACAATTTACAGATGCAAATTGTGACCACATGTTTACATCCACAATAATTGCTTATGCAATTTATCTCATTTGGATATGTAACTGCCTGATTACACCTATGTCCTGGTTTTGGCTGGGATAGACTTAATTTCCTTTCTAGAAGCTGGTATAGTGTTCTGGTTTTGATTTAGTATGAGAATAATGTTTTTAGCTTTTGCTAAATAGTGTTTATACCAATTCAAGGACTTTTCAGCTTCTCACGCCCAGCCAGCAAGAAGGCTGGAGCGGCACAAGAAGCTGGGAGGGGACACAGCCAGGACAGCTCACCCAAGCTGGCTGGAGGAATATTCCATACCGTATGGCATCATGCCCAGTATATAAACTGGCGGGATGTTTGGAGTGATGGCGTTTTGTCTTCCCAAGTAACCATTACGTATGATGGAGCCCTGCTTTCCTGGACATGGCTGAACACATGCCTGCTGATAAGAAGTAGTGAATTAATTTCTTGGTTTGCTTTGCTTGTGCATGTGGCTTTCGCTTTACCTATTAAACTGTCTTTATCTCACCCACAAGTTTTCTCACTTTTACCCTTCCAACACTCTCTCCCACCCCACTCTGGTGGAGTGAGTGAGCAGCTATGTGGTGCTTAGTTGCCAGCTGGGGTTAAACCACAACAACCTGAGAGGTAAATATTATGAGTCTTCCTCAACACCACGTTACACTGACACAAAGTATTAGAATAATTCGCTGGTGAATCAGCGAATCTACAACTCTACATAAATTGTCTCCACAATTATTTCTTCTTATATTATTGTAGGTGTAAAAAGGAAGTCTAAATAAGGTCATCCTGGATAATTAGTTTCTATTGTATATATATGAATGTCTTTGACTTCACCTTCACAAGTCTCTATCTTCCCATTTCTAATGACCAAAATCCTAGCATATATTCAAAACCTCTATTTTGGTTTTGTTTTTTTTTTTAATAAAAAGATTTCTCATATCGTTCTAGTTTCTAAATGACATATGTAACCTTTACTTGGACAAACATTTGGATATCAAACATGTAGCAAATTATTTTAGCAATCGGGTCCACTGATCAAACAGTAATAGAATCAAACAAAAGGTGTTTCAGCTCTTGTAAATATCTCTTTATCAGAATTATTTTCACCCATGTCATCTTTACTTGTGCATATAGATGAGGAATTAAACCATTTCAACATCTACTTCATAGCAATTGTAGAAGCACCATAATTTTGACTACTGTGGCTTGCAGATTTTAATTATGTCCACTGTGAGATATGAGAATGCTTCATCCATAATTTCATAAAAAAATAATATAAGATAATCATAAACTATTAGTACTTTCTCTTCTGCTTCTTTCCTTAATAATTCTTGTTATATGATACAGTCATTTTACTATTGATCAAAATTTTCTTAGTGAACCATTGGCTCCATTTTAAAACTTGATGCATAGTAAAAAATCAGAAATCAACACATGATCTTGAGAATGTGTGGAAAGATTCAAATCAGGGTGGTCCTGATTCTTATGCCAGCCTTATCTCCAATGAAAATAGTGAAGAGTTACCAACAGAAAGCACCACAGTTTGCCTCTGATTTCATTCAGTTCTCTGCATTTTTATACTAGGCTGAGTCCACTGTTGTAATAAACTGACTCCAGAATCATCTAATTTAAGAAATAGACCAGCCCAGGGAACTCTATTTTATTTTCCAGATGAAGGTGTATGTGACCAGAAGTTCATCAAGGCCAGGACCTCATTTCTGACAGTGGTCAATACCAGATGCATCATAGGAAGGTATAAAAATCATGTGGCAGTGGTATATGTGATAATGTGGATACATGGGTTGACATGGATGCACACTACTGAGCTGAAATTACTTTCTATCTCCACTGGCTTTTGTTTGCAGAGAAGAAATAACAGCATATACTACAGATATGTTGTTGTGATTAAGATTTAATGCAATTGGCAATTAATTAGGAGCCATTATGTCTGCCTATTTATTTATGTTTTTAAAGTTTTATAAACTCTATAACATTAAATTTTAATTTATTACACTCAAATAATTATTATGTGTATGCCACTAATCATCAGGAATGTGCCTGTTACAATACAAAGCACAATATAAGACATATCTTGCTCTATCTTGCAAAAGATAGGGCATCCTGGGAGGGCAGCAGTGGAATTAACATGTTCTGAGGGAGATTCGGCTTTACATAAATAAATAGAGATGCAGATTTTTTTTATTTCAGCCATAATGAAATTTACTCTGTTTTGCTGAAAGAGAATACATCAGCTTTACATTCATTTAAAATACAAAAAAGGTAGTCCGTGAGATCGCTACAAACAAATCATGACTGCTGTAGGCATTCCAGAATGATGAAGATATTTTTTATTGTTAAAGACATTTTAATTATTCGGAACAGGCTCTGAAAGCATCAAAGTGGTAAAACAAAACCAGGAACTCAAAACCTCCCTGGGGATTTGATCAGAAAGGTTTTTCTTTCTCAAAGCTAAAGACCAGGTTCGTTTTTAAGCAAAGATAATATCTGCACTATCTGTAAAAATATTTTATATATACAAATGAATACATGCAACATCTTTGTGATACAGGCAAATACTGCAGTCTTTATGGACTGATGGGCTCACTGAAACATGAAATGGTCATGTTTGCACAGAATTGTAGGGGTAAATCAGTATGAAAGAATGCTGGAGCATCTGATTTTATTCTTGTGCTTCCATGAATGCACTGCCTTTTCACTTTCATTGTTTAATTTCTCAAATGGAGAGTACCAGCGACTGTACATTTGCAGTATGGCGTAGATAACAATGCAATTGCATCTGGAAAACTTTATGAATGTCAGCTTGTTCATACCTTCCCTGAATGTTGCAGTGTTGCTGCCCTTTCCAGCTCCTTGTCCGTTCTTTTAAACAAATGGAGGTCTGAAATTCTTACCAGTTTCCACAATTGCTTCAGCATGTGACACTGTTCAGTCTTCTCTGTTATTTTAGCCTAAATGTTCCTGAGTATAATTCTATCTCATAATAAAAGTGTACATCATGTTCAGATACCAACCCAGCCATCAATGAAAAGATACCAGATTACATGTACAAATTTGCTTGGGTTAGGTGATCGGCTCTTTGTTTATCTGTATAGCCTCACCTATCTATAGTGCTCATTCCCACCAATTCCCACCACACTTGACTTTCATTCTAGTTGTTCATTATATAGAAAGCCATAGCATTTCAATTGTAAAATAAAGAGGAACAATGTCCAAAAGTGAAAGAGATGTGAAAAATACCTCTGTAGGAAGTATTGCCTGATACAGCATTGGTTTCGCCGATATAAACATTGAATTCTACGATCTCACTTTTTCCGATTCATAATTTCTGCATAAATAATTTATGGTATTAAAAGTGACAGAACACTATGTCTGACTTGGTGTTAATATGTATTGAAAATGAGAGATGATTAAGAAATATGCTATGAGCCTAGATCTATTTCTGTAAAACAAACTGTTCAAAAAAAAAAGGCAGACATGCTAACAAGAGGAATCCTGTATGTCGCTAGCAGTCAGAGCTTCAAAGCATTAAAAAGAAATAATCGCCACTTTGTACTCACTTTTTTCATTCTGTGCCTACATGACAGACACCCACGTTTCTAAGGAGCTTCTCTATCTCTGGTAAAGACAGAGAGGGATGACTTTTAAATCCTTTTAAAAATCAGATGATGATCCTTTCCTCTAAATCCTAAAACTGCATCAGACAAAAAGATGAAATTAAACAGGACTATGAGGTATTCAAGCATCCATGTAGCTATTAAATTGAAAAACAGTGAAAGAAAACATTCATAATATTGAGACATTTCCTATAAGAAGCAACCTAAACCTTCTCTCATTTTGATCACTCTAAATAAGAAACTGGGATCAGTGAACTTATATTGATGTAAAAATTACCAAGTGTAAAAGCAAGAAGAAACTCCACTGAAGAGTTCTTTTCCTGCTTTCTGCAGCAGCATAGCCTCTCTTCATTCTGCAGCAATATGTACTAAATAACTTAGGCCTTTTTCACACAAACTTGAAAGTGCACATTTTATTGAGTATCCTTACCTGAGGCCCTGGCAACCTGGAGGCCTAAACTCAGAAGATAAGAGCATTTTTTAACTCTAGAAGACCTATGTGCAAACTCCGTAAGTGACCATACATTCTCTTCATCATATATATGCCCAAACTACCCTGCTAATGCATATGCATGAGAAGCGTGTCTTTAAAATGTCATAAACTTGGAATTACTGAGCCACTTTGATTCCCCCATTCTAACCTTGTTGTATTGCTCTGGACTGGAAAACCGTTAGGACTGCTCAGCCATGGGGGCGTTCAATGTCACTGGACCATGAATGCCCTGCAACAGGGAGAAACTATTATCACCAGATACATGTCAGAACACAGCTCAGGAACTGAACGAAAATGGTCCATGCAAATGTTTTATAGCTGCTCCTAAAAAGTACGGCTGGTTTATCTAAACTGAAGCTATTCATAGGAGCATTATAGTTTCAGCCAATATTTCCAGGTCAAAAGCTGGTGGCAAACACACTGTAACATTGTTGCTACATCCCTTCTCAGTACTTTCAAATGACATTTTTTTCCTTAGAAACATATTCTCATTCTATGTGAGAGCTAAATCATAGTAAAAATAAAATTTAAAAACTCAAGGTCAAGGTATAGATTCAAATAGGTCCCTTCATGGAATCTGTGGTGCATTATTGCTTCCAGCCAGACTGTGAGAAGAAAAAAATTAAATCCCCAAAAAGATTCTGGGATGAGAAAAATACTAGGCTTTACACAATGCCCTTAGCAGCTATTCATCATTCTTGCCTTGTTCTATGTTGAAAACTGAGACATTCAAATCCTTAAACACAGGTGCCTGGTGACTTTGTACATGGGACGTCCACATGGTGTTGGCAAGTATGTCCCAAGACTACAAGAGTCCCATTAGCTCTTCATGGTCATCCTGAGGCTGAACAATACTGTAGGGCATCTACAGTATAACAAGACACCTATGCTTATGTGGCTTAACCACTCACCAACTGCTGAGAAAGAAAAACCTTGAAACTCTTAAGTGTGTTTCCTTTAAATTTGGATTATTTTTCTGGTGAGTAAAAAGTATGGGAAAAACAAATCAAATATGGAATGCCTGGCCTGTATTTGGATAAATTGTGCAATAGTGTAACATGTTCAGAGAAATAACTTGGCCACTGCTGGAAGAAGTGTACGTCCTATAAGTCAAGTCAGATTGGGAAAACATTTTTTCTGAGTTTCTTCCAAAGTTATGCAGTACATTTATATGCCTCAGATATTCATAGTGTGTCCATATTAATTTATCTGTATTAATCGCAAGCAGGTAGACCTGAGACATCATAAATAAAATATGCTTCATTTCCTTGTACATTATGACATGTAGTTGTCTGCGTTTCACTTACTGTAGGTTCTGTTTCTCCACAAAGTGTAAGGGTTATGTGGAAGGTGAGAGCATCTGTTTCATTCAAGTTATCTGATCAAGGACCTTTTCAATGCAAAGGGGATAATATATAAAGAAAGAAAGGCTAAAGAACACACAGAGACACAAACCTGGTACACACAGGGTAACAGAGATGATGGCAAAGACCAAAAGTCACCATTTACTAACTGGGCCATTAAGAAACTCTAGGCACACTGTTGGAAAGGGCCAACCTGGACTTTACCACTCATAAGAAGGGGGAACAAAAGGAACATTTGGGGTATTTGAGAGGGGGTGGTGGAACATGTGAACTGATAAAAGAATGTGTAGCTAAGGGAATCAAGATGGAACAGAGAGGGAATAGACAGGGGTATAAAGGTGTAAAACTGAACCGGTCGTTACACTTGTCCGGCTAAGCTCTGCACCTGATCATACAGTTTGTCCTACCTTCTCAATATTTTCTTAACTATCTCTCTGTAGTTTCATCTCTGTTTCGTGTGTGTGAGGGTTGCAAGGACTAAGGGCCAACAACTGGTAGGACCAGTGTGGGTGGATTTGGGGTCAGCAACTGGAGTCAGACCAGGGGTCTAGGCATCCTGGGCCCATGGTGTCACCTACTGGAGTAAGCAGAGGTCTCAGTGCCAGCTACTGGAGCAGGTGAGGGTCCCCGTTGCGAGTCACTGGGGCAGGAACAGTGTGTGTTCTGAAAACCAGCTACTGGGGTGTTATGGGTTTCTGTGGCACGGTTTTCCTTGGCGGCAGGGGAGGGGGGGCTGCAGAGGCGGCCCCTTTAAGAAGCTGCTGGAAAATTCGCCACCCCAAAATGTCGGACCCACCTCTAGGAGGGGAGTGACGGTGGTAGCGCCTCTGGGAGAACAGATTTAAGAAGGGGAACCGGCAGTGTGGGGGTTGGGAAACCTGAGAGGAACATCTCTGCCGATACTGGAGTCAGTGAAGAAGGAGGGGGAGGAGGGGGCGCCTGAGGAAGCTGATGGCTCTGCAGCCCGTGGTGAGAAGGCAGGCTGTCCCTCTGCAGACCAGGGAGGTGAATGGTGGAGCGGAGGCTCCCGAAGATGGCCGTAACCCCATGGTAAAAACCGCGCTGGAGCAGTGTGAGACTGGAGAGCAGCCCGCAGAAAGGACCCGCGCCAGGGAAGTTNAGGAAAGGAGCGGCAGAGACGATGTGTGGCGAGCTGACTCAACCCCCATCCCCTGTTCCCCTGCGCTGCCGGGGGGAGGAGGTAGAAAGCACCGGGAATGGAGCTGAGCCGGGAAGGCGGGAGAGGTGAGGGGAGGTGTTCTGATGTTTGGTTTCCCTTCCTAATACCCTTGTGTTTTGTTTTTGTTTTGATTTGTAGTAAATTAAATTGATTTTGTTTCCTCCCCAAGTTGAGCCTGTCTTTTGCCCGTGACCATAAGTGGGGAGTGATCCCTCCCAGTCCTTGTCTCGACCCACAAGCCTGCCTTTGCATTTTCTCCTAATCCCAACGTGGCCAGGGGCGGGGGTGGGGGGTGAGCAAGCGGCTTCGTGGTGCTTTGTTACCAACTGAGCTGACCTGAAACCACGACATGGGGGAGACTGGTGTGAGTGAGGAGAGGGGCTCAGTGCCAGTGGCTGGAGCAGGACTGCAGGTCACAGACTGTGTGCCTGGTGCTGGCTCTGGGATTGGAAGCGAGTGTCTATGTCTTTACCAAACCTGGTGTGCCTGGTGGTATGCATATCATTCACTAGCCAACTTCAAGCTGGACTAGATGGTGACTAGGAGACCCTAGGTCCTGGCTGGGGTATCAGACAGGTGGAGCGTCCAGGCTGGTATGTGGGGGGACATGTGAGTGTGGGGTGCCTGTGAGATGCGTATGTGAGTATGTGTATGAGCACCAAGCTGGACCAGGTGGTAAGTAGGAGTCCCATGGAATAATTAAGAGGGCCTGGGATCTGCGCAGTGGTATTGGATAGACAGAGGGGCCGTGATGGTACTCAGCAGAACTGTGAATGTGCATGTGCTTGTGAATCGAGATAGTGCTGTGTGTGTGCTTTCACTAGCAAACTTCAATCCTTACCAGCTGAAGGGGATTTGGTGTCTATAATTATGTTCTATGTCAGTCCTATATGGAGGTACTGCTGAAAGCAGCACCTTGTCTGTGGCAGTCTGTATAGCCAGCCTCATTCTTTGTCTGTCTGTGCATGTGCATGCGTGTGTCTGGGATACACACTCAGCCTGCAAATGAGAAAGCAGCAGCCACATCCACCAGCCTGGAGACTTCTGGGTCCCTAGATGCACGGGGCTGGGCTCCAGTGGCCAGGCAGGAGGATTTCCTGGACTCCCGAGATGCTGGACGCAGTAACCACTCCCAACTGCCCTTAATTCAAAGAATTTCTTGAAGACTCTTTATAAAGCAAACCAGATAGTGTTTAATTAATGAGCTACTCAAGTTTTTTACTAGAAAGCCAGATATAGCTATATGCTTCTTAAAACTTTTCAAGGTTTTTTTTATTACAGGCATTGTCACAACTAACTCAGAAGAGCAGAGGGAGTGACTCAGATTCACAAATCTCCAGCAATGTGCACTAAGGTGAGACAACTCTCAAGATCTGTAGACAAACATTTATTAGATCCCCAGAGTGATTAATATGTCTTAAACTAGGTGTTCCAATAATTTGTCAGGTATATAACAAATTATGGGAAGCGGTAAGGTACACCTTGCATTACTTAACAACTCGAAGAGAAAAGAGGCATGGGGAGGTGGGGAGGAGAAGGGGGGGAGGAGATAAAGAGATAAGAGATCACAGGTCTGGGTCCAGCATTGGTCCAGCCAGCGGGGGGGTTCTGGATTGTAAGAATGCTCTTCTGTGGAATTCTACCTTTTCCCTTCTTTAGTGGCCCCTGTCTTCCCCCTTCATGTTCACCATATAAGCACAACCCACCCTCCTGCTGTGGTGGCAGCTTCGTTTCAGGTTCTCCCCCCTTCCCCCAGGTGACATGTAGCGTGATTTGGGTTGAGAGACAAGTTTTGTAGTCACATATGTTTAGCGCAATCACCATAATCTTCATTAGCATATTCAGGAGCGTCAACTTTAATATGCATTTCATGGATAATGAGGCAAAGGTCATTCATCGGACACCATGGCCCTGAAAACAGAGAGTTAACAAGATTCACAGGTTGCACCAGAGCAGAACTGTCCTGTCTCCACAGGGCTTCCTCCTCCAGCCCCATCCTTTGCTATTCCTCCCACAAGTGAAGTGTCAGCTTTTTCAGTTCATTGAGCACCAGGCCTACATTATCCAGACTCCACATTATCCACCCTGTGATGATAGTTTCACTTGAGGGCACTTGCAAGTATTTGAGACATTCCTCAGAAAGGCTCGGAGGGCCTTCGTCCCCCTCTCCCCTTATCTTTACCAAGTTTCCTCTCTCACTGTTGTTCATGCTTCCCTCAGGCTGCTTCTCTTAATCTTTGTTTTAGGGAGTTACAAGTTGTCTCCCACAGGCATTTGTATTGTGTTTCTGAAGTGTGAAAACCATAGATATTTTTCAAATTTAAACACCAATGGATAAGCAAAATTTTTCAAACTGTACAGCTTTAGCAAGGCTTGGATTTATCTGTAAATTGATCACAGTGAAAGTGCTTACCACATCTTGGCACATATAGATGAAATAGGAGATTAGACTTTTGCAGACATAACTTGTCCTTTTGGAAATAGCAATACAGTTATAAGCCTCTCACAGCCATCCATATTTCTGCATCTTTAACATGTAGTCTCCAATAAAAAATAAGTTTGGTTACATGGAAGTTTGGGGGGGTGGGGGCGGGACGGAATCACACAGCGACATTGCTAAGCACTTGGAAAGTCTTATGAGTTAGGCAAAGGTAGAGTAAGACATAGATATTAAAGTTCTTTGCCTTGATCTACAGCTGCTGGAGGCACGTGGTGAGATCAGAAACGTTGCTCTCATGTTTCTATTGCATTCTTAGGCCTTTAGGGTAGAAGAAAAGGTTGAAAACATGAGCTGAGGACACACAGCACATAAAGTGGTCTCAAATATCCTGGAACAATGCCAGGAGATGTGAGTTGTTCTTTCCAGTCTGAACTTTGAAACTCTTTTCAAATTTAAGAGCAGTTGGCTTGTGCCACCTAAGCTGTGTTACATTTCTCAATAGTGCTACATCCTGTGCAAATGTGTATTACAACACATTCTGCTGCAAAGGATTTATAACAGAGCACATACTGAGGATGCACAAATAAATAAAATCCTTCAGGGTATGCTCTTGATGGGTTGTTTCCAAGGTCAATGTCTATTGAGCGCGAATTAAGGAAAATTCTTGATTTTTCCTAGACAAGCAAATGTTCAAATGTAAACAGTTTATTAAGCAGTATTTTCATGTGAAAAAACACCAGTTTACTTTACATTACAGTCATGGATAGCAGCTTTCACTTGAGAAAATTCAATAAATCCTTACTAACCTATTTGTATTTTATGGTAGTTCTCCTTCAGCCTTGAAGTTGAACAGTTTCTCACTATGTGTAGAATTGACTGTAAAACCAAAACTGAAAAAGTGAAGTTTCATATCTGTGTAAATTATGGCATTTAATATTAATGTACATGAATGACCAATCTGTTTCTACCTTCTTGTTACTTACTGGGTTTAGTAAATAATTTGTATCTCAGATAAAGTCCATTCTTACCTCAGTATATGAGCAAAAAATGGGTATATTATAAAGTACATCTTCTCCCTCTGTTTGTGTGTAATAAGTTCTCACAAATGTAACTTAGAATTATTTTATTCATTTATTTAACAATTTCATTTATATATCTCTTTCTTTCCACACAATAGGTATACAGAGAGATTGAATGTATATGTGTATTACCTACACAGCATTTGTTTAAAATCCACATGTATTTAGTCTGATTCTGCAATATTCTGAATGAACTCTGTCCTTTTGAAGTATTTATAAATCTACAGCTTTCAAGAAAAGGCAAATATTTTGTAGTAACAATAAGATCTGTCATCTGCCCCAGAGAGTTTCTGACCTCTTTTCACAGATGTTGTTATTAAAGGGAATCACTGTAACAGCCTAAACAGCATAAATAGAATGCATATCTATAGAAATAAAAACAGGAAATAATTGAGCAGCATCTACAGAAGAATATCCCATAACCCAGTATTGAAAAAGAGGACAGCACCAACAAAGACTCTTTTCACCTGTTTACCAGCGTGGATCTACAAACCAGTGTGTAAGGTTGTATTTTAGGGCCTATTGGTTGACTGTAGAGCAAGTAGCACAAAAAGGTGCAGCAGGTTCTTTAAAATAAAAGGTGTTCAGCCCCCTGGAAAAATAAGCCACAGCTGAGAAGTACTGAGCATGAACAGAACTAAAGACCCTTAAATGCACTCAATTATTTAATGACACATTTTATCCTTAAGACAAAAATATTAGTTTGGACTCTCTGCTAGCCTTTGATGAATAAACACAAAATCCTTCCACTCTTAATCTTACTCTTGCTTGATGTTGTTGGAGTTTTGCTAGTTAGTATCAACTATCAACCTGGTGTAAGAAGTCAAATTACTGTTTTCATAGAAAATTTAGAACTCCACAGAAACTTCAGAAGCCTTCACCTCAGACAAATTTTCAGCTTCTTTTTTTTGCAGGGTGATACCCTATTTGCAATGGGTGAAAATAAGACTAACATATGCTGAAGGTTTGTATTCCAGTTGTTTAATTTTTCCTTTTGTGTTTTTCAAGTATCGATATCCCTCCTTTTGAATGGGAGATGTGAATTTGGACTATCAGCTCTTTTCTGAGTCTTGCAAATTTTAAGCTGAGTTGCATTATAAAGGAACTGAATTCAGTGCACTATAGGGCAATGAAGCGAATTCAACACAAAGGATTTCTGCCATTTCATTTCTACCTCAGGGTTTTTAGGGTCCCTTACTACAATGTTCTTAGACCATCATCTAGCTTCCTAGAAACTTATCTAAAATATTAAGCAGCTGAAAAGAAAATAACCTATTCATAATCTATGCAAGTGGGTTTAATCACTACCATGTAGTATGTTAGTGTGCTCAGTCATATGTTCTAAAAAGACATAAAGATCTGTTTGAAATAAAGGCAACCATCCCTTTACAAGAAACCTCTGAGTGATTTGCTAGCATTAATAATTCTATGAATCATTTAGTGCTTTCCATCATCCAAATCACATTAACTCACTGTTATGAAAACTCTCTTGAGGTAAATAGACATTTCACACAATGTTGCCACAAGATTATAGAAATAAAACACACATAGTAAATTGCTTTAGAAATAGTAGGTCCTGATACCACCCTCTATCTTTCTGCTGCAGCGAAGACTTCTCTGGATCTGTGTGTCCTTGCTTACTAGCACAGGAAGGCTAACTGACTATTGGCACCAGTCATAATGGATAATGACAAGTATATACATAAAGAAAAGTGAGTTGACATTAAAAAACCATTTAATATAATGAGTGCAAAAAGCCCCATGGATCTCACCATTATCAGCATCCCAGCCAATAATTATCTGCAAATTATAACATTAATTTAAGTATTAGTTACTTTGCATTGTTTATTCACTTTTACTATTGATACAACTGTCAGCAAATTAGATGATGAACCAGATTTATTCATATTACAGCTGTATGTAGAAGTTCAAATCAGTATCAGGAGTCCTCATGGAAGAGCAAAAGCAGTGGGCAGCATAACCTGTTCCACAGAAAATGTCTCAACCTTAGTCTGAAAGAGGGTGCATGAACAGATGTGGCATGCATCAGAAAGGATGAAGGATAAAGTCTCCTTCATTTCTTGCCTTAGAAATCTCGCTACTCACACTCTTAAGGTTTAGTATTGTTCTCTATAATCCCTACTGATTCTTAGGAATCCTTGGTTTTCTGTCAGCCCTTTCTAGGCTCTCAGTAAACTAGCTGCAACTGCTTTGCTCACCTTACATGGCTTCAAATCACTAAAAATGATACGAAGTTTTTGTTTTGGATTCTAACTATACATACACCCAAGACATGCTAAACTCTATACCCTCCAAATACTGAGCAAGTTGCGTATTTACAGCCTTTGAGACAGGCTGCGTATTTACAGGGTGTGACTACTCTTTCTTTCCCTGAGTATCTTTGTATCTAATGCTTAGAAGTTTGTTGTTTACATGCTAGCTTTACTTGCTATATTCAGTAAAGTGTGTTACAAGGCTGACTCGAAAGATACTGAGTAACATTTTTACAAATCCCTTGGGTGGGCTCTGGATCAGGGCTTAACTATTAGATTAAAATGTCAACAATGAAAATTAAACATGCATATTTGAGAGAAAACCATCATCTCTCTTTTTGATACAGTTGGTCTGCATTCATAGAAAGGTCCTGACTTAGCTAATTAGGAATATACTCTATTCAAATGCTGCTGAGGGAGGCACATCTGAATATCTCATTATGTAAAAGACAGCTAATTATTTTCTTTAAGTACATTCACCAGAGCTGAAGAAATTATTTCAGCATTAGGCCATTTCCCTCACATTTTGACACTGAACAGAAGAAAGGCATAAAAACCTGACCAGTATGACTTTGCTAAATATGTAACAAGGGCAGAAGGACAGCTGAACTTCTGTGACTTTCTTTTCAACCACAGAAGTCCTTCTTTCCAAGTGTCACACATAAGTAAGGGAAAACATTGGTTTTTTCAAGGAGTGTGGCTTGCAAGACGAAAAACAAAAACTGCTCTTACAGTCAGTTTCCCAAGCAAGCTTTGCACGACCGTGCTTCACTGAAGGAAGGACTACTGACAGTCCTACTACTTCCAGACACTACACTGCCAGGAGCATTGCTGACCTTTTAGAAAGATACTATGAGGCACTGTCTGTCTCTAGAGCCATTGTCATTATACTAGTAGAAAAAGGGAGTGAGCATGACAGCACAGGCAACAATGAGGTACAGATTTCTAGATGTGTGGCTTGAACCTTCTAGGAATCCTGAGGGACATTTGAGTTGGAGTTCAGGACACACAGTATTTTATTTGCATGGAGCAAACTGTGTTTCCTCCCAGGGAACAATGACAGGGGATTTCTAAGGCTATTCTCAAAGGATTTTTTTTCCCATGTCCACTTTTGAAGCAATAATACACATAGAAGACTCTAAAGAGAATCAAGAAGACAAACATCTGTCCCAGGGGATAGAATTTCTGTGATTACTTTCTACCTTTATCTTAGGAAACAGAATTTCTGTATGTTTTGTAAAATTACAGTGACTCATAGTGTCATTAACAGAGAAACTACTGTACAGTGTCATTTTTCATACATATAAAGAGAAAGGTAACCATTTGCATCTAACTGAATCCAGCACATTCAGAGGAAGACTTACCGAGTATTTCACGTCTGAAAGCTCAACTGAGGATAATTTAATATTGTGACCGATACATTTTTCATGATAATACAAGCTAAAATAGCTATCAGCTCAATTCCTGAAGAAGATGAGAATTGTCCTAGGTTTAATATTGTGGCCTTCCTAAGATTTAAAAAAACCCAACACAATACACTAATTTAGTAACAGTCTTATTGCAGTCACTGAAGCTTTACTCGGGAATTTTAAACGAACTGTTAATTCCAAAATGATAATCACAAAACCAGGGCTTAAATGGTGCTGGAAGCACCACACACCTGTAGTGTGGCTTGTGGAGATGGAGCCTGTTTTGCCTAACCAAAGCTGACTAAATGTTTCTGCTTAAATTTCTGGGATCAAGAAAGAATTACTTAGCTCACGCAGTTTTTCCACTCCTGCGGTTTCTGAAATCTACTGCAGGACTGAGGGCATCCTACATAACAGCATGGAATGCAACTCACCTTGCTGCTGAGCTAGATGCCAACCAAGCTAGTCCCAGGATGGGGCAGGGTCATCATGTCAACGTAGCACAATAATCATGTATAATCCCAGTAATTGTTCTAGACACAGCACCCCACCGGCATGGCCATGCTTCCTTCAGACCTGAGCTGCCTGGATCATGCAGGTGTGTTCATTTACCAGTAGCCTGAGGCACTAATGTGTTGACACAGCACTTTGGAAGCACAGACAGCTTCTATCTCCTGAATTAATCTGGTTGTATTAGTCCCCATCAGGGATCATTCTCCAGCCTTGAGTACAGCGGAATGTCACATCTTGTGTTTCTAAAAGCAGAACATCTCACCCGGCAGAAGAAGGAGGCTGCACCTAAGCTGCCTATTAAGAATGGTTCCTGGCCCATGCTAACCTTTGGGCTGAGCCAGGGAATTGTCTGGGAGAACTCTAGTTGTTACAAGCCACATCTGTACCAGTGAGTGTGCTAGTGGTTGTGCAATATGGATGATTACACATTGGGTCCTCTGCTCTGGGCTTGCCCTGGCAATATTGCATTTCTAGTAGAGACATAGCCATGGCTGGCAAGGGTTTATATGAGCTAAACTGGGCTAAATCACTCAGACTGTCAACAGTGCTTATTCCAGTTTTGGACCTTTATCACATGGCTTTCTGCTAATTCAGAGCAAGCTAAACTATGCTTGCAAAATAGCATGCAAATATATTATAACCTAGGCCATTACATAATGAGAACCTCATGCTGTAAGAAATGACATGTTCCAGAAGTTCCTGGGAGTTTGTGCAGGAGCGGAAAAACAACACAATTCATTGTTTGGAAAACACAGAATTCTACATAACATTCAGTTAGGTGTCTGGGCAAACTGAACCAAGAAACTGCTGGTGATTGTTATCTTTCTGATGTCTGTAGAAGTGATTCTACAGGTAAGATTGTCTGTGAAGGATATCATGAAGTGTTAGTAATTCATACCACTTTATCATGGACATGTCTATATGATTGCAGTGTTTGATCTGATGCTCTACTCAAATGGTTTTCTGTTATAAGACTGTAACAGTGTCTTGTCTTTCTTCTTCTTTGTACTGTTTCACACATTTATCTGTACTCCCTGCCATGGTCCCAAATACTTTCTCCCACTTTAACTAGTCCCATACATCATTCCACTGCAGTCTGTAGCTGAAAATGCTCCCTCCTGCCCACCTAGGTACAGCCTGGAGTCCCGGGTCTTCCAAAACTGTAAGCCTGACAGCAAAGAACTACCACAATATCCAGGAATAAGTCTGCACAGGACCAGAGCAGGAGATATGGCAGAAGATGGGGGCAAGAGAAACCTTTGTCCCAAGTGTGATCATAAGGGTAAATGTGGCCTTCTGCCTGAGCCCTTATCCAAGAACTGTTGAGCTCAATTCCCTTTCTGCCTTTGCCTTCCTTTGTCTTTCTGGTTGCCATTGAAAGAACTAAGGATATATATACACTGCTGTCTGTATTGGGTGTTCATGCCAAGGTGCTGGCATCGGAGGGCTTCAGCATTAGCCTGTGTGAGAAGACTTCAAGGGCTGCCCTATGCCAGACACAGCCAGTCCCAGCTGGCTCCAATGAACCAACCACAACACACTGCTTAGCCTATGAGCCAAGCTGGTGGCACCTCTGTAAAATGTATTTAAGAAAGGTTAAAACTTCACACAGGCAAGGGAGGAGGACAAAGAAAGAATGAGAAAGAGCAGTGCAAACAACAAGGTCAGAGAAGAAGGAGTGGCAGACATTCTCCTGCAGCCCATGGAGGACCATACTGGAGCAGATATCCATGCTGCAGCTCACGGAGGACCATACTGGAGCAGATAACTTACTGCAGCTCTTGGAGGACCATACTAGAGCAGATATCCACACTGCAGCTCATGGAGGACCCCACAGTCTGGAGCCGGTGGATATACCCTGAAGGAAACATGGCCCATGGAGATCTCACAATGGAGCAGATTTATCCTGAAGGAATTTCAGCCTGGGAAGGACCCATGCAGAAGCAAGGAAAAGTGTGTGGAGGAAAGAGAGGAAGAGAGAAGCTGTTATGGACTGATCACAACCTCCATTCCTCATCTCCCTGTACTGTTCAGGGTAGGGAGGAAGTAGAAGCATCAGAGTGAAGCTGAGCTTAGGAAAACGAGGGAGGTTGTTTTAGTTTTGTCTTTGTTTCTCACCATCCTACTCTATTTTTAACAGCCAATAAATTAAATTATTCTTCCCCAAGTTGAGTCCTTCTTTCCCATGACAGTAACTGGTAAGTGTCTTTATCTGTCTTTATCTCAACCCATATATTTTTTTTCATACTATTCTCTCCCCCTGTCCTGTCAAGAAGGGGAGTGAGTGAGCAGCTTGGTTGGAGTTTGGTCCTTATCCAAGGTTAACCCACCACAACTGTGACTATGGCTCATTGTCTCTAAACCTTGTTCACGACTGTTGAGGCCAAACTATCAGCCCTACAATAATAAAATAAATATTCTACAGCAGCATAACTTTTGTTATCTGCATCACTTTGTTAAGACTGTATATGCAAGGCGATTGTAGCAAATTCTGAGCAGCCATTTCTTTTAATGGAGTTAAGTTTTTTGCATTCATTTGCTTTCATTAAGATCAGCTCTAGTTCAACATAAAACAGGCAAAGTGTTAGTCTGAACTATAACAGAAACACAGAATAACTAAAGATGGCATAAGCATATGTGACATAAGGTCCCTTATATTGGTCACAGCCTGTGAAGAT
>VYZV01039884.1:99756-165596 GCA_013401275.1 Pandion haliaetus | reverse complement strand
CTCTTCTCCCAAGTAACAAGTGATAGGACGAGAGGAAATGGCCTCAAGTTGCGGCAGGGGAGGTTTAGATTGGATATTGGGAAAAATTTCTTTCCTGAACGGGTTGTCAGACATTGGAAGAGGCTGCCCAGGGAAGTGGTTGAGACACCATCGCTGGAGCTATTCAAAAAGCATGTAGACAGGGCACTTCAGGACATGGTGTAGTGGGCATGGTTGATGGTTGGACTCTATGATCTTAAAGGTCTTTTCCAACCTAAATGATTCTATGATTCTATTTAGCAATTTTTCATTTTTAAAAATTTTTTACAGCAAAATAAGATTATAACTCCAATACTGCTGGTTATAATTCACCTGCTGTTGATCCCACTTTCCTGTGTTGCAGTGGCAGTAGCACAAGCATGTTTGTTGGCAGATACGCTGCTTTTCCACAGGGCAGCAGTGAAGTTCATCTGTCTTGTTTATGTTAGTTTTGTTGTTACATTTTGGTAAAACAGCCAATTGTGACAGAACTAGAGAGACAATATCATATCGTTTCAGTTTTGCAAGGTTTTTTTTGCAACTGTAATGAGTACTCAGGGTTGTGTGTGTGTGTTTACATCTGTTACAGCTTTGTGGCTTTTCTCCCACTGTTTTCAAAGCAGTAGCTTTGGGAGTCGCTTGGGCAACGGGAGCATTGTAGCCTTTTCCCAGTGAGATATAGATCACGAACTCAAACTGTCCATCTCATGATGGTTGGATAGCTAGGCCATAGACCTCTGTTCATGAGAAATTCAGTGCTGACACCTGTCTGTATTCCTCATCAATCTCCTGTAAGGATTTGTGTTCAATATTAGAACAGCATCTGTTAGCAGTTGACCAGTCTTGTTCAGTTGTTCCCTAGAATGAAGAACACAAAAGCCTTCACCACGTGTGGCTAATTACCTGCTAAATAGCTTATTTTACCAGGACTTCTGTTTCCACTACCTAAACCCTAGAATTTAGGGCTAGGGATAATCCCACAGAGAATGACTGACAGATTTCAGACTTCAGCAAGGGAATAACTAGCTCCTGAATTTAAATGCTTGGGTCAGAGGGCAACACTGGTTTCCTCTGTCAGGATGTTAAATAAGAGCAGCTCAGTTTTAGACAAGCAGTTGGTAAGACCCCTGTTGTGATTCTGCTGGAATGTGGGAGGAAGGTCTTGAGATAAAGCATTGGTGGAAACAGCGGATGAAAAGGACTCAAGGCAGACCCCTAAAAGGAAGATATAATTAATATTGCTGTGGAGTTCTGGTACAGTAGTATGTTGTCTAGTATTTACCTGACACTTTCAAAGAAGCCTAGAGTTGTCACAGACTTGTCTGTTACTGAATTTCAGTCTTGAACATTTGTAGGTAGAGAACTGTAAAACAGCGAGCATTTTCACAACTCTTTCTGGGTGATACATATTTCTATAGAATAAGATGTATATGCTGTGTATGGATTTGTCCCCTGAATGTAAAGGCTCTAAAGTTTGGAAGTATGCATGCCCGGGTTACTGTTTTTAAATGTGTAATGAGTAGTGGGTATAGGATGTGTAGGAAGCAAACCGATGTCTGCAGTAGTAGATTTTTGCAGCAATAATACGAGACTCAGAAGAGACAATTTGGGAGTGCCTGGCGTGGAGGGACATGGTGGGAGGCAGGGGGCATAGGGAGGGCTGGGCACTCAGTCTGAAGCAGCTGCATGCCGGGCAGCAAAGTTGAACTCCAGAAACTTCTCTAGCAGGGATATCACCCAGTTGGTGCTTTTACTTATCTTGACTTACAGCACTGACATTCAAATTCGGGTCAAAGATGGTAGAGTGGTGGGACAGAAGGTCGGTGAGGCGGCTCTGTGAGGCAATGGTATGTGTGTGTATTTGAGAACCTTCCCACTCCCCTGGTTTTCTGCTCCTTCAATACTGCACCCACCAGATGCACTAGAAAACGCCTCCGGTTTTTTTTTGTATGCAGCAGAAATCATGAACCCCAGCTTCCTGTAAGTGCCTGTCTTTTGGATGCAGTCCCTGGCTGTGTTTGGGCTGCTGCCTTAAAGAAGGCAAGGGACTGGCCCTTGAACCGGCAGCCAGGTCACACTGGCTAGGTCACGTCCACGCTGCTGAGGCAGCCCTCCTAATGGCAGGCTTGTCTCATGAGGAGGTGGTTGGAGTCGTCCAAAAACATGAAGAAGGCAAGCTATCGAGCAGCGTGCTGCGGTGCTCAAACTTACTTCCTTTTCCACTTTTATTTAGCCATATGGGTGCACCTGTAGTTGTGAACTTCAGCTTTCAGCACAGCTTTGCATCTCCATACATCTATTTTATCTGCAGATTCTGCGCTCTCTTGTGAGTCAATGTGGAAGTTTTTTTCCCTTAATGCAGACACTGACCATCTCTCTCTTGTCTCTTTGAGCACAGGTTGGAATTGGAAGGAGCTTCTGGCAACTGAGTCATTCTGAGATTGCTACCTCTTTGTTAAATGTCTTTAGAGAAATTATTAGGGGAAGACAGACAGACAGAGGCGTCACATTACACACAGTGTGTGATTGCAGGTTTTTTTTATGTAGGAAACAAGACTACAAAAGATATCTTGGAAGGAAGGCAGAATTTATTCCTTTGAGAATACTTTCCGGATAGGAAGCTATGTGAAAATGGTAAAATGTTGGAATTGTGTGATATAAGTGATTTTTTTATTATGGTGACTGTTATTTTTCCTGTGGTAACGTCTAAAGGCTTCTATGAAGATGTAGGCTTCCTTGTCTTTACATCTTCAGACACACTGAATTTACAATTCAAGCATCTGATAGATGAAGAGAGGAAAGAAATGTATCACAGGGATCAAAGACAAGAGACAGATTGTGAGATGCCCTCCATGGTCAGATACAAAATCTGTGGCAGCGAAGAGCTCAGTTTGTTTCTCAAGTCCTATGAGCTGGTAGCACTCCCAGCTCCATACATCACTTAGCAGCACAGAGGTCAATCTTGTGATACTGTCTGAGCCTTTAGTTCCATGTTAAACCTTCAGCAAACCTTCATCCAGCAAAGCTTTTGACATATTGAAAGTTTATTACATGTATCTTTGTGTTGCGATTCAGACCTATATTTGTTTTATTCTAAAGTTTAAAGGTCCCATCTGACATACAGCATGTTGATTTTGGGGAAGATTTATGGAATAATGTCAGATGCTGCTATTTTAAAAAATGTGACTGCCTCGCAAAAGTGAATTTCTTGTTTCTTTGTCTAGTAGCGTATTCAGAGCACTTGAAAGGAAGTTTTGGAATAAGGAGATTTCTACCCTGGGGGGGTAGTATCCTGTGCTTTCATTAGGTCATGTCAGGCCATTGTTTTGCTTTTCTTATCATAAAGATCTTGTGTCTTTATTTGTGCTCAGCTGTGGACTTGAGTTTCCTGGAAGAGAGTGAAATAATTAAGAATTAATACTACAAAATCATATGTTCTCTGTTTGTAGCTACGTTTGTTTAATTGAAGGCAGTTCTTACCTATAGTTATGTATAGTAATAGGTGGTGTAGATACACACCAGTCGTATCTTCTATCTGTGGTTCTCAGTATAGCTGAAGAGAAATTGCATTATCCTCTGTAACTATGAGAAAACATAGACTGAGAGATTCAAGGTCACCCATCAAATGGTTAGTAAAACTGGGGTCTCTTGATCCCTGCTGTTTTCACCCCTAACTGCCAGCTGATGTTCTCAGTGGCTTTGTCTCTGCTAGTGGATTACGCGGTGGCAGGGTATAGGAAAGGGTGTGTTTAATTTATTGCTCTAGATGCAGCCACTGGGGGGGATGGTTAGGTACACAGGGTGGTTTATCAGTCAAAGAAGTCATTAAAGTAGGGTAATTAATGTGGTGCCAGAGAAGGGCATGCGGTGTGTTGTTCTTGCTCTTAAAAGCTGCGAGGTCACGCAGCCTAAATACAGTCCTGGTGAGAAGAAACGGGGGAGGAGGAAGGGCCCTGCCAGCCTAAACTGAGAGCTTATATTGCTGTGCAGTTGTGTCATGGGATGGAGGAACACCTCCCTAATGACTTGCTAATGGGATGGCCAAAGCCTCTCTATCTTGCCTGGTAAATCTGGCTTGGTTCTGGTGTGACTATTGATGTGAGCAATAGCTTCCCTGGTCATGGCCTGGGATGCACGCGCCTGCTTTGCAAATAAGCAGAATTTCTAGCGCTGACACTGAGATGCCTTTCCCCAGAACTAAATTTATCGTTAAATGGAAGGAGGCATGAGAAGGCAGGGCCTGTTAAGTCTCCTATACATGGGACTCTTGCTTTGAAATGTATTACTCCATTTCCTCCAAGTTTTCCTCAGGGAAACACTTAATTTGGATTTCCTATGCATTTTACCATCGATTCTTCAGTTGTCACAATCTGCCTCTAGATTATGGCTATAGTTTCTGTTTACTTTATTCTCTGTCAACCACTGCCACTCTGCTTGCACGCTGCACTGTGACACATAGGTTGCTTGCCAGGTAAAGAAGGCGGCAGAAGTCTTGGCAGATGCTGGGAGCAGAGCAGGGGTGCCGTGGGTCACCCCATAAAACGGAAGATAAGTGTGCAGCAGCTGGCAGATCTGGCAGCCGGCTAGGTTAGCACAGAAACGGCCTCCCACGCAGACCTTGTTTTTCCAACTAAGGACCAACATGCTCTCATACAAACAAAAATAAAGAAATTGCACCTAGGGTATTGCAGTTGTTCCAGGGGACAGCCCTGACTGAGAGAAGCTAGAGAAAAAACTCCTGGCAGAGGTTATACAGAGGTTCTCTTCTTCATCGAAGTGGCAACACCAGAAGGAGATGAAGCTGCACAGCCATATGAATAAATGTGCAGAATCTGAAACTCGCACTTCTGGCTCATCTATCACATACCATCCTTTTATAGTGTGAGATGAAATGTCCAGCACCAACTTTAAGCGGCCCTCAGCAGACGCGCTGTTAACTTCTTTCTCAGTGTATGGCTGTAATCTCATCCTGAAAAATAAGATTTTACCTTCCACTTACCCTTCTGGAGACAGCTTGTCAGAGCAACACAGTACCGCAAACTTATCCTGCTTAATGTCAGCTAATTAAATTCATTTTTCACTATAGTACTAAGTCAATTTAATTCTGTCTTTCAGAGCCTGCAGAGACAGTTGTGACTCTCAGATGGGTTTCTGTCTCTGGTTAGTGATCAAATCTCTTTGTACTTTTTTAGACTGACTCTCCATCTGTCATCTTCTGCATGTCTCTCACCTGTACTTGTGATATTAGGGAATGGCGTGCTTTTTACCCTGCTTTCATAGCCCCAGCATCTACTGTTGCATTTGACAACATACTCTGCTTAATAACTTTGTTCTTTGAAATGAAAGTTTCATTACTTCAGCTGGAAGAGAAAGAGAAATTACTGGAATACTCTTGGTGTTAGATCTTGATTTTGGAGGTTGTTTTTCAAAATTGTTGATCTTTGTAGGGATGGGTATTTGAGTGACCTTCTAACTCGGAGCTTGTATACCAGCCTCCGGATGATCATCCACGTCGTAGTCCAAGTGCAACAGCCTCCAGTAATGTTTACTGTCTGTCACTCTCAATATATTTTGTGATCACTAACATTCATGAAAATGAGGAGCAGAATTTAAAAAAGTCAAAAAAAGAGAAAGGTCAAAGCAAGCCATACTGTGGAAAAGAACAATACACTTGATTAATTAAGTAGTGCTGGTGGAGTATGTCATGCAAGAGATAATCTGACGAGTATTTTTTGATTTTAAATGCCCTCTGTGCAGGTTATCAAAGTAAAAGAAAAAGTATTGCTTGGGGATTCTCATGCATTATTTTTCGTACAGCTCTGGCATGTATGTCCCTCACTCCTTTTGTGCAGCTTTGTGCCAGGGAGTGCCTCTGATCGGCTGTTTCTAAGCCCCCTGACGCCGACGGACGGCAAATCGGTGTGCTTCACTATGAAACTTCCTGCTGCAGTTTAGCCCCTCTTTGCAGCCGCATTTTCTTTCATTCTCTTCCCGCTTCCCCTCGCACTTGGTGATGCGGCTTATTTGTGTTCAGACATTACAAGCGCAGAACTGGGTTGCTGTTATCAGCAACGTAATTCCCAGTTACTGAGAAACTCCTGCTCTTGTTCCTTCCAGAGTGTAGCTGGAGTGTATGCGGGGACATGGTTTGAGGAGAAGCTTGTATCATTGTCATGCACCGCGCTTGTTCTGTGTGGAGGAGAGGGCTTCAGTTTGTGTGGATGTCATTCTGACATATTTTACAGCCACTTGATTCATCCATCCCTTTTTTGTGTTGCATAGTATACAAGTGCTGTCTTGTTTGTAATGTAGCTTCTGATGTCAGAGAGAACTAAATACCCTCACCTTTATTGAAATAATGCTGAAGTTCTGAAACAGAAAGACAGATGCCAGGAAAGTGAGACTTGAGAATGTAATTTTTTTCCTCATTCCTGAAATTTATTGAGAGGAAAGCTTTTTCAGATGGTTGATTACATTTTTTCTTTAATTTTAAAATATATCTTTCTGAAAGGTTATTCACAGATATATTTTTTTGAAATTAGAAGCTATAGTTTTTTAAAAATTCATAATAAATTATATGCATCTGGGGAGTTTTTGAGGCTTAATACTTAGACCTGATTTTAGTGAATGCCTGTATAATCAATCAACAGATTTGGTTTAGGTACCTTGTCCACTTTGTAAGTCCTTATTCATTTTTCAGATGAACAAATAGTATTTATTGAAGGTGGAGAAAGAATTGCCAAAACCGTGATAAGTCCTAGAGCACAGCAGTGGCTTTATAGGCACTTTCTAAATACCCATGTTTGTAAGGCCTCTTCAGCTCTGTTGGCGTGAATATGCTGTGTGCATTAATATGAATTTTTGTAATGCAAAAGATTGCATATTTGCTTCTTCAGTGCAGTGCTTTGTTGTAAGGAAGGAGTTCTTTGGGGTGACAGAGTAACTTATCTGTAGTTTAGTATGTATAAATACAATTTTAGGATTGTCTTAAGACTGATAGACAGTTTTGAGAAGTGATGGCACACTTATGTGGAAGTAAGTTGGCAGCAAAAATTATATTTCAGCTTCCATTAATAATTCTAACTGAGCCTAATGTTTGCATTTCCTTAAAACACTGCCTGTGAAAATGAAGGTCCTAATTGATGGCACTGGAGATTACCACTGTCTAGCCATAGAAAATAAACAGTTTGGACAAGAACTGTGTGTATTCTCTTACAATTCTCTCTTTCTGTAGAGACTATATTGATTTGTATGTTTAGTTCCCAACCTTTCTCCCACCAAGATTTTGAGTGCTGGGTCCCCAGTGTACTCTTGTCAACACTAGCTATTTCCATAATTGCCAGAACCACATACTTAAGTATCTCGCATATAATTTCCATTTTCAGGTTTCACAATGGCTTCCATGCTTCTGCTTCACCTAGAAAGACTTTGCCTTTGCCTTAAACAGGCTCTTCTAGGACTCACAATTTCTAAGTGTATTTTTGGGACTTTGGTGTGTGTTTCTCACTGAAGGAAAGGCACTGGGAAGTCTCTGCCAGAAGGGTCTTTGTGAAAGGTCTTGAAAATTGTAAGGTTCACAAGTAGTTCAGTCGACTCTTAGCAGCTGCTCCTTAGTCTCTCCTGCTCCTCCAGAAATGGTTTGTTTTGAGCAGTTTTGGCTTTCTCCTATGTGGTCTCCAAGATCCCTCCTTCTCAACTGTAAGCAGAGGGACAATAACCTCTGAAAATGGGGCATGACTTGTGGCCTTGAAAATCTGGACCATGGCTTTGACATGGCCAAAGAAGAGGACAAGACTTGGTGAAGGAATCTGAACAAATGGGAATCAATTGGAGAATTATGAACTCATTTCCTACAGGACACTGAACAGCAGGAAGCCAGTGGTAGCTGGCGATGGCTACCGACCTGAATTAGGTTTGAACTGATGCACTAGAGATGAAAGATTACGTTTTGCTTGGTTCCATGTGTTGTGATATATTTCTGTTCACGAGGTAGCTACTTTGTGGTCATTCTTTTCTATTTTTGTGTGATTTAGGACTTTTGTTTTAGAGTATTCATTTTCCAAGAGTACTGTTAACAGGCAGCAAGAAAAAAGAAAGGAAAAATGTTAAAATAAATTATTCACCTGAAAAGTTCTAGTAGTTTTTTAAAAGATAAATGAAGTGATGCAAGGTAAATTATTAGGTACAGTCATTAGGGACAGATTGATTAAATGATTCCAAATAAATCTGCAAGCAGAAAAAGAATGAGTTGCATGTCTTACTGTATTTTCCTGCTGAAGACAGGTGGCCATGTTAAGCAGCATCCTTTTGTGGGGAAGGATGCTATGAGTGATTATTCCAGGAGGGAAGATTCTTTTTAAGCCTTCAATGGGTTGAGAAAGGTCTAGGTAAAACAGGGTTATTAGGAAGCAAAATTTAAGCAGTTCAATAGAATGCATCTGTCTAGCACTCAGAAAAATACCTGTTTTAGGGAAACTCCTTTATAACATCAAGCCTGCATGTGAAGAGTTAGGGATGTATATTCCTTAAAAATTCTAAGTGTACTTTGTAAGTTAAAGCTGTCCACCAAATCTAGATAATGTTTTCTTATTCTTTTGTACCTATGTGTACCTGGGAACGCAGATACCTGGCCATCTTTTGGCATTTCTAAGAATGAGGGACTGGTGAGCCCTCTGAATGCGCCTTCTGTCAGAACTCCCCAGGCAGGTGAGTGGTTTTCACACCTTTGTGCTCTGTTCGTTAGGTCAAAAGCACGGTGAATTTTGCAGTGTGTCAGCTGTACTGGGAGCACTGACAGCCAGCTGGTTTGGCTCGTGCTGGGTCCCCAGCCCGCCTGGCGGTGCAGCCCTGCCAGCCCGTGTTGGCTTTGTCCTCCCTGTGTCGGCCAACGTCTGCGCTTATGTACCAGTAGCCCCAAGCTGGATTCACATATGTCAGGCCACCCTGAGTTTCCCGGTGAGCCATCCGTTGCTCGAGCATTCCGAAGTGGCTGTGAGTGAGTGAAAGGGAAGGAGCCACTGCTGGGGTTACGGCATGGAGACGGGTGAATGAGTGAGGTTGTGCCTCAGCCAGCGTACTGCAATGGGGTGATGTAGGAACCCCCACTGGCCCAGCACAGAGCTAGAGGAGCTGCCTGCCTGCCCGCTGGCAGGTGTGGGGCTCTCCCTGGTGAAGGGGGTTGCCGCTGAAATCCTGGCGATGGGGCACGGCAGAGCACCGTGCCGTCCGTCAGCCGGGGCTGCCTCTGGGTGCTGTTACCAGTCACTGCTCCTCCGTCTTGTTCACTACTGCTGGATCCCATGCTGTGGCTCACCAACTCACCTGAGTGTCTGGCTTTTAAGTATGCGTATACTTAAATCTATGTCCTCTACTCTGTGCCAGTTCTGTTTTTTTTCTTGTTTTGGACCATGGAGTATGTTCTTCCTAACTGAATCTTTACAGAGTTTTACGGTTGTTATTGAAGACCAAATACAGAGTATAGGAGACACTGTCTTGCTTTGGTGGCAGCAAATGAGAATGTATGTGGTGCTAGTGAACCGCGTGACATTGTGGTTGGCCAATGAAGCATAATAAAGGCAAGAGCCAAGCCACTTTGGAGGTATGAAGAGTCGAAGAAGCATTAGAGTAATTTAAAAAATGTAAACTGTGGCTAAAATCTAAAAACATAATTTCTTTAAAATTCTTTGTTATTTACCAGAATTCCCCCCTGAAAACGTCTTACCCTAGGATGAGATGCAGCTTCTAGAGCAGGAGGAAGATCAGCTGCTGTTTGGGGAGGCTTGATTTAAAAAGATACGACCCCAGCTTATCTCTGATGTGACTTCTCATCTCTGTGGGTGTGTCTGTAAGTGTGTGTGTCTGGGTATATTTCTGAGTATCCTGTAAGTCATATTATTCACATTTTCAAAATAAAGAGAACCCAGTTAATCTGCCTTTTTTGTATCGATAACTGCATTTTATAGCTCTATCCACATCCTCATGCATCTCAGGATGAGTCAATACAATTAACAAGCAAGAGTTTCTTAATTCTTGTTTCAAACACTTATTTATGGGGATACACAGTCCAAACGAGTTTTCTTCATTTAATGCTGTAGACTTCCAGGTTGCCTGAATCTACGTTTGTTTCAATCAGTGTGATTTTACTATTAGTTTTAGTAAGAAGAAACTTTTCCAGCTTTTAAATTGGAGAGTTTGTTTGTTTGCTGCCATGTGTCTTGTCATTGGAGACAATGCTGCTAGTACGAGCACATTTTCCATATATGCACTGGTTACCTACAACATATATCAAAATATTTAAAAACAGACTCACCCATCAAGTGATTTGAAGTGATCGTATGATTATAAATAAGGTGATTGCAGCCACCAATAGGAAATAAATGCTTTCTTAAGACCCCTTGATCTCAAGAGAACAGTTCATGATGTCCAATGTTGTGTCATCTTCTAAACCGGTGATTTCCAATGTTAAAAAAAAGAAAGGTAGAACCAAACTGGCAGTGCACTGGTAGAAGGAATTACGTGCTTGTCAAGGACCCGACAAATGGGAAATCTGAAATTCTGTATCTGTCCACCAGACAGTTCCAGCTGCTGCATTAACATTGAAAACTAGTTTTCATTGCTTTGGTAGCATGCCTGGAATTTAGTCTGGAGCAGTGGGCCAAAACAGTTTGGCTACAGCAGGACACTTTTGCTTGCCATTGTGAACAGCAAAATGTTTTCTGTAAGTCTGGGAACAGCACAGACCCTGTTAATGCAGAGGAGGAATATGTGAAAACACACAAATGTATTAGCAGAGCTTGATGTAAACCTCTGAATATGATGAACTTACTATCTGGATTTGTTATGTTTTCAGGTGGGACCCTCTTCTGATATGTGATCTACAGCGAGCTACTTTGAATCGTACGATGACAATGTTATCACTGCCACATCTCTGGGAACCAGTTATTCATAAGTATACGGTATGTGAATGTCTGCATCTTACATTAACCATTGCTTGTTGGAACAACACAGAAACAATAACATGAAGGTGCTAAAAGTCATTGAAGTAAATGTTAAGCCACATGTATAATCAATTACACCAAGCCGTTCCAGCAGATGTTTATCTGCTAGACCTGGTCTGTATGCAGTATAGTGAACTGTTTTAACTTGAAAATGTATTTACTTACAGATATTGGTAAAAACATTCTACCAATGTTTCCTCTGGATGAAGTTATACTGGTACAGTGATGATACGTAGATATACAGGCTATTATTCTCTTCCTCAGGCAGGAGGGGGTAATAGCAGTAGTGTGAAGGGTTCTGTACTTTAACTGTATCGCTGCACTTAAAGCAGTAATATTTTTGCATTTAGGAAAGGTCTTTAATTGCTTTTCTCCTTAATTCCATTTTCAATTTCTGGTCAATCTAAATTAGATTAATTTCACACACCAGTGAATCCCTAAAGAAGTGTAAATTAACTCCATTTTACCAAACTCAGCCAGATGATGGCAGTTATTCCCTTGATGTTTAGCTTTACATCACCCACCATCTTTGACCAACATTTCAATAGGAATTAAATCCATATATTGAGCCTTTTTTCCTCACCCTGTATAAGGAGTTGGAGACTGAGACCCACATCTAGTGAAGGGAGGCTATTTAATTTATGGCCTCTGAGGCCAAAAATGTAAGGTCACTGATAGCTGGCATGTTTTTCTTTTCTACTGTTCTGGCTTGAAATTGTTAAAACACACTCAGGTCCTGTAAAACCATGAGCAAACTGGTTTTATGAGAGTGGTTACATTATTGTTTTATGTTCCGAAGCAGTTCGTAGCACACCACATAACCGTTAACATGAAGCTTCTTCATCTGATTTATGGCCCCGATGCAACTCCCACTGAAACTGGTGGAAAAATGTTTCTTCATGCTGATGGGAGTTGAATTGCACTGCACATAACACCTGAGACTTTTGTTTATATTGTTCCCTGCCTGGATTTTTTTTTTTTATTGATTACCCGCTTTTTAGAGATTAAGTATTAAAGATATAAGCATAAAACAGAATTACAAGGAAATGGATTGCCAAAATAACCTAAAAGAGGACTCAATTACTGAAAATGCTTGTCTAGCTTCAAAGCTTATGAAGTGATGAGGAGAGATGACTGTCTGCTCCAAAAGTGCATATCTGGGTTTAATGCACTGTATTTTTATATATAATTGTGAAGACAATGTTTGTCAGAAATGTGAATGGTTTGCTGCTACATCGGTGATGTGGGAGAGGGAAAGCAAAATAAAAGTCTTGCAGGGAGAGAAAGGCCATGCTTCATGGATCAATTTAGTGTGTTTTGGGAGAGCAGTTCACAACCTGGGTGACTTGTGTGCTGAATGGTGAAGAGGTTTCCACATCTGGCCAGACTGTGGGTCAGTTTGAAGAGAAGCTCCCGGAGGCAACATCTCCCACTGAAGTTAGAGAGCATTGATCCTGCTTGCACTGGCAGGGCTTCTAGCACGCCTGTATAGCCACCCTCTGTAATCCCTGCTGGCCAAATACCATTAACATGAGCCTTTGCAGACTTTTTCTATGCATGTGTTCGGACGTCTCCTCTATCATCCATATCTAAGCACCTTTTCAGGAGGCATATAGGAATAATAATCTCTGCTCTCGTTTCTTCTGAGTTGATTCATTTTTAAACATTCAGAATTGTTTGTTGATATATGTTTTTGTAAATAAGTTGTTTCAGTGTGTATGCGAGCATTGGTAATAGAAAGCTGGTTTGAAGAGGATGAGTGTTACATTCTGCAGGGGCAGAGGTCTGGAAAGGGCCCAGCGGGCCAGCTGGTCTGCTTTCCTGCCGTCACAGGTATCTCGTCATGAGAAGCGTGAATGCGTCTTGGTTGACATTTTCACTTTTTTTGGTGGAATGCGGCTTTTTGCCAGTGGAGGGGACCTCTCAGAGAGCCAAGGGCAGGTGGTGGAGAGAGGTGGTTGTCAGAGTGGTGGCTGCTTGCCGATCTCCGTGTTCCCTGGGCACAAAGAGCAAGTAGCTGTCTCACTGCCAGGCTTTTAATGAGCTGTAGAGCAAGGGTTGCTGTGTCTTGCACCTTGTGAGGCTTCTTCTGATAGGCGGTAATAACCTTCACGGATGTGCCATCTACCCAAATCAAAATGAAATTTCCTTTGACCGGTGAATGGGGGAGTGAGAAGGAAGTGAATGTTTTTTGTGTTTGTTTTTCCTTTTGGGTATTATTTTGGTTTTCGTCTTTTTCCAGTTCTCATACAGCATTGCAAACATTTCAGGAAACTAATCTGTAGGAGCACAGCTCATAAAAGATCAGCCTGCCAGAGGACGAGGCTTTGCTTATTACAGAAAAGCTTCTGAGGCAGTCACGGCTGAAAAGATTACATACTTCCACAGGAAATTAAATTTGATGTAATATAGTGAAAGAATGACAAAATGGAAAGGGCATATATAACGTATTTGTGATTATTAAGTGGTAGAAAAATGAAAACTTGAGATCTAATAAAGTGCACGTAATTTAGATATGGGTACAAAATTCCCAATAGTTTTTTAAAAATTTGTCCTTCCACTTCCCTTTGCCCTCTGCCGATGTTGTTGTCTCAATGTGGAAAATCATTAACATCTTGTAAAATTATGTCAACTTTTGGGCATGTTAGATTATAAAGCATTTAAAACAAGTTTCAGAGCAGTCCTAAGGAGTCCAGTTAGGTTGCATTCTTCAGCAGGAGGTGCATACGTGACACACAGACCGGGAATGAGAGGTAAGAGCTTCCTTCTTTGCTTCGTCCTTCTCCTGTGTGGACGTGCAGTGCTGACAGAGGGGGAAGCTTTCCTTCCCGTCTGCCCGTGCCCCTCGCCGAGGCGTGGCGTGGTGCTCAGTGGTGGGTGGAAGTCCCAGCCCCATCCCAGCCGCTGACTGGAGGCTGCAGACCTGCAGACCTGCTGGGGACTGTTCTGGTGACACACATGCTGAAGAGATCTGTTGGTGCTGAGGTCCTTGCTGCTTGCCCGAGGCACGGGCAGGTGATGTGTCCCCCCCTTCCTCTCCTCCTCAGGGTCAGCGTAGGTGCCGTGGTGAGCTGGTCTCTCTCCTGGCCAGGTACTCACGGCAAAATGTAGGTTTTCTTTCAAAGGGGACAGTGATAACTTGCAACATTTTAATAATTTTTCCTACAAGATCTGGCTACCTGAAGTTAGAAAGAATAAGCAGGATTCTGGCAGACTTAACTTTATTAAGCACCGTAAATCCTTTCCCTTTTGACTCTAATCAGTCCCTGGAGTCCTTTTAATGCACTTGACATTGCACTGGCCTTTCATCACAGCACAATGTACATTTTCCTGTAACTAGAAAACTGATGGCGAGAGCCTTACGTAAACCCAAGGTAATGGATGCAGCGATGGGGACGTGCGACTGTCAGACGCTTGCTGCCAGTGAAAGGAGGAGAGGGAGCTTATGCTGCCAGCACGGCTCTTCCCTTGGTGGAGGGAAGGAGAGGGGACTTGAAGGCGCAGGCGCTCGTGGGGTCCAGTGTGCACCCACTAGCACCTGGCAATAGGGGACCAGCTGCTTCGCACTGGCCCAGACAGACAGACACAGGGACAGCGGTGCTTTTGTGTCTGCCGCTGGCAAGTGGGGAGGTGCTGGGGGCTCTGCTTCAGAAAGCCCCTCCGTGAGCAGAGTCCCCAGCCCACGTCCCCGGGGCAGTGAGGTGCTGGAGCTTGCTGGCAGCCAGCAGGCTGACCCAAGGGGAGGTTGCTTGTGGCACAGGGACTGGGCAGACCTGCTCGGACGGAGGTGCTGGGTGAATGGATCTTTTCTGTGCTGGGGACAACACTAAAAGGAAAGGAGTGTTACCAGGTGGTCGAGGGGCGGGCACCTAAGCAACAAACACCTTCTTCATAAAATAACTACCTGGGTTATTGCTTTTCTGTCCAGCCTGTGCACAAAATCCTCCAGAAAGCAAGAGGGGAATTCCCTGATCGGTAGTCTGTCTGTGTCTCTGCTGTCCAGGAATTCATGGGATGGAGAAGGCATCCCAAGAATCTGCCCCCATGTGCAGGGAAGCTAAATTCCCTCTTGTTTTTCCGTACACACAAGTCAGCAAGTTTCTTCAGCAAATGCTTTAATTTTGAGCTTAATACTATGCAAATATTTAACTTTGGACAAAAAAGCCTCAAGCTGGCTTCAGACCATGGACTGGCTTCCAGCTGTTTCTGCAGGTACAGAGCCAATGTTTACATACACGAATGGTTATTTGTTTATATATTTATTTATTTATTATGGTGATCTTTTTATAATGAACTTGGATATTTGTGTTCCCTGGTTTTTCTTTTAACATAAAAATCTATGTATTTGCAATGAGTTTACAGCCATTTTCAGAAGCTTTGGTAAAAAGCTCAGATCTGCTGAAGATAATCACTGTAGGCTGAATATTTAGACGACATGGAGTTGTGCTAATTTTTTCCTCTAACTGAAGTGCCTAAAGCTCTGCTCGCCATTGAAATCTCACCAGCCTAAGTTATGAAAAAAAGGTGTGGAAAGATCTGGTGCCTACTGCAGGAGCTTTATACTGTAATTTGGTTGTCCGGACAAATGGGTACAAAAGAATATTCAGAAGGAGAGTCAAGAGCATTAGCAATAAATATGTTACGTAGGTTTCAAGAATCTGCTTAAATGCTACCCTGATACCTAATACTTTGCTGTACCCACATATATTTCATACATGTATGCTTTCTCCAGCCCTCATCTCAGCTGCTGCATGCCTGCAAACAGCCTCTTATTAAAAAGGGAAAGTCCATAGTCTTGTGGACCTTCTTTAATGTGCTCAGCATGTGAGCTATTGACTTCAGCAAGACGAGAATAGCTATGTCAAATGTGTTTCATTTGCATGTGGCAAGATAGAAAAAGCAAACTCTGTGTGAAGATGAGCAGACAAGAAAGACACCGAATGCCTTAAATACTAAGGGAGTTAATGCTATGCAGTGATTTTGCTTCTGTTATAGGAAGTGTAAGAACAGTATGATTCCTGGCGTACATCACCATCTAAACTGCAAAGGTTTCAGTTCCATGGCAACACCAAGAGCCCGATTGTGCTGAAGGTGTATGTATTAATGCATTCAGAGTGAGGGGTTGTGAGGGAGCTGGGGAAAAATAAAACATGCTGAATGTTTCCCATTTATTTATTTATATATAAAGTAAAGCCTTTGTTCTTAGAAAATCGGAACTGACATGAATATACCCGCTGTCCCCTCCTCCCCCCCCCAGTGCTCTCCAATTCTTTTTTACATGTGTTTTTCTCAGGCAAAAAGTGAATGAAGAGGCTGTTTGTTGGGGGTTTTTTTGTAAGACTGTTAGGTGCAGCAGCACTTGAGTGTTGCAAGAAAATGCTATTAATTCCCGAGACTGTTGTATATCCCTGGAGAGAAAGACTTGGGGAGGGGATTGTATTTTTTTCCAAGATGTACTGCTTTACAGAGCAGAGTGAAGCAGCGTTTGAGTTTATTATTTTTATTTTTCCTTGATCTTTTTGATCTGCCTTCTTTCTGCCTTTCTCTACATCTACTTCCAGTTTCTCGCACCTCCCCTGGCTGAGGAGCAGGAAACAAAACTGAGCTCTGTTTCCTGACATCCAAAGAAACATAAAAGTACAAGGAAACAACATATTTTGTTTTGCCAGCCGACTCGGATTCACAGACCCACACTAGGAAGGCACCTGCTCCTGGACAGGGTGAGGAGTCACCCTCTGGAGCAACTGGGCAATCGGCCAGGGAGTAACCGAGAGCTGATCATTATGTGAATTTTGTTTGATCTGCTCGGTTGGCTGCATGAGTGTAGGCTAAGGGATTGTGACAAATGTATTTTGCTCAGGGTGGAGAACTACCTAAGGCTGGTCTTGCCAGCTGTGCTGATGGGTGGATGAATTGCAGATTTCCAAGGTTTAAAGTTAGGCTGGGTGGTGGGGGAACCTCCAGATGTTGGTATTTCTGAGGCTAACAGCAGTGCTAATCTGGCATGGTAAAGCTGACAGAAACTAGCAAATTAAACTGGATTTACAGCTGCTTTGCATTGCTAAAACAGGCAAAGCAGCCAGAACATATCAGTAGATCTGGCCTGTAGATTTCAGTGAGGTTTCTCTGTTTAACTGGGGAGAGAATATAGCTCTGCAGCTGGAAGTTGGTCAACTGCTCTCCTGTTGCTGTGCCAGGATGAATAAAATTTGTCTCTCTCTTATCTGTATACTTTTTTTTTTTTCCAACTAGCAACAGGAATATTTTTTTTCTTAAAAACAAGACCGCTTTCATTGAACTGGGAACCCTGTCTTTGAGATTCTACTTGGGGGAAATTTGTCCCTGTTCAGGAGACCAGTGCAACGTACGTAAATCTTTGCGAAGGGAATAAATAGAATTGAAATGATTAAATGACCCTGTCTTGGCATTCTACAAAGGGGTGAATTTCACCCTCAAGGCAGTAGAACTGCAAAATAAGAAGGTGTCATTTTTAAACAGCCACTTTCTGAGGGAGAGCAGCACTGCTAAGCCTGAGCCACTTGCTAATGCTGCATTTGACACTCCCAAATTTGTTGTTGTAGCTTTTAGTTTCTGCACACCACCCCAAAACAAAAAAACAGACATAGCTCATTAAATACTAGCATATGCTTCCCAAATTATGTGGCACCTTCATTTGCCTGACTTTTGACAACGGGACTGTGCATACAACCCTGAATGAAGAGGAGGAATCACTCCAGCCAGCAGTGTAGTAAGGGAGGTGAAAGATTCCTGTGTAGGTGTCCCGATGTGGTATAACCCTCCACACAGGCTAGCTGCTGTTTGCAAGCACCTTCCTAGTGGATCAACTCATTCAGCTTAGCAGGAAGGATGAAGAGAAAGCACCAAGAGGAACATCAAAGAAAGAAGAAGAGGAGAGAAATCAAGGACAGGAAGAGTGAGGAAACAGAGCAAAGGCAGATGGGTGAGCAGAGAAACAACAGGGGGCTGGGAAGAGCACAACACAGGAAAGAGATGATGTGCTGGTGCCTATGAAGGAAAAGTTGTTTTTCAGATGTAATGTCGACCAAAAAAAAAAAAAAGAAAAAAAAGAGCAAGAAAATTACAATACATTAAGTGGGAGAGGATATCAGAACAATGAGAGAGGAGAATTCAGATTGACATGAACAGAAAAAATACAGAGAATGCGTGGATTAATTTCATACACTGGTCCAGCCAATTTTAAGTAGTAGCTGCTAGGTTTGTAGCATCAAAAGCTTGTGACATTCTCCATGTGGAGGTTTTGGGGGCTGGTGGGGAGCAGCGGGGCCATATCAGGAGGCTGCTGCAGGCACCAGAGTGGGTGGTTGGAGGCAGATCTTTTCTGGGCACCTTGGCTGGAAGCCTAAAGCCAGTATGAATATCCCCGAGGAAAATTGCCCATCCTGCATTTGAAGACTGGCAGTCAGAAAAAACATGACCAGTTCTCTCTGAAGGTATCTGAGGAAGGGCTGTTGCCATGCAAGCAGGGATAAGAGCTCTTTCTAGATCCCTCTTCTTCCACTTGCTCAAGCTATCTAGGCTACCAGAAATAAACAGCTGAATGGAAATTTTAGTTCTGGCTATGAAAAGAAGCTTTTGAATGAATTCTACATCAAGTAATGAATGTCTTCTTTCCTCCTCCTCTCCACCTACCTTGTTCCTAAACATTAACATTTCATGTCACTTGAGCTAAGTTCAGTGTCAGACTCACCAGATCGTGCTGAAGAACACACCCCTCTTTTGTGGCAAGCCGGAGAAGATGAGAAGCTTGTGGCGTTTTTCCTTCTCAATCTCTGTTCTGCTGGGAGAAGCAGCTAAGGCTGTGTGAAGCTGTGTCCTTCCCACTCTCCTAAACTTCACTCCTAAAAATGCTTCTCCCTCAGTAGCTTTGCTGCTTCTCTGAAGGAGGCATGGCTTGGCCCACTTAGTGCCATCATTTGCCAGGGGATGTTTTCTCAGATTGCGGTGACTTTCATCATGATAGGAGGCTGAAGAAGATTGCTGTGGAATAAGTCATGGGCACCGCTAGCTGTGCCATTGAAAATCGTTACTTAAGCATGAAAGAGAAGAAAAAGATCAGGAGTTACGAGGTTTAAACCCTGCCCGAAGCCCCAAACCTCCAAATAATTTCTGCCATTTCTGCTTCCTGTTTGCTAAACACTTGGGCTGAGCTCCAACTTTCCTACAGAACCGCAAAGGTGAGAAATACCCTTTCTCTGAAATAGGCTGTTTTGTGGGCAGTGGTACCAGGATGTGTTCTCCCATGGCCCCTTCCCCCCCCCCAGGACTTCTCACCCACCACCTTTATGTTGCTGCCAGCAGGTGGGAGGCTGCAGGCTGGCCGGGCTGGGGCTGTGCACCCCTGCTTGCTACCAGGTTGGCCGTGCAACACCTGAGGGCTGAGCTCGGGGCGCCAGTCTGGCTTTCCTCCTCAGAGCCAGCTACCAATTTTCTCAAGACTTGTGAGAATGTAATTACTGAATTTTAGTGAAATTTGTTGTCTAGCAGAGAAGATCTGAGTGTCTGCAGAGGGGGAGAAATGTGCATTCAAATAGTGGGTTTGTTGTATGAGAAGGGGAATGATTCTCACTGGGCAGTCGTGTCTGAAATACTCTGCAGTATGTGGTAGTATTTACGATAAAGATGAATGCTTATATGGTAAAAGCATGAGGACCTGAGCTTACCTGGATACCTTAACAATTTTTCCTACTATAGAGAAAGCAAGAGGTGAAGAGGCACAAGAAAAAAATATTAGTGAAAATAGACCTTTTGACAGTGAGCAGTCTCGCCGCCTTTGGTGGAATGAGTAGGGACATCCCTGTATCACACCGTAGTTATGTAGAGATATCCTGATACATGCTTATTTTGATCAGTGCTGAAAAACAGAAGCAAAAAAATGAATGTGACTTTGGGGTGCTGTAATACAAGGCTGAATCACCCGAAATCAAAGCCAGTTTAAGGTGGAAATATGACGGCTGATGTTTGTGTAACCCCAAATCTCTCAACCTGTACCTGAATTAACTTCTCAGATGTTAGAGAAAAATCACCCTTACCACAGATGCTGTGTGAGCAGGGCAGCCATTTCTGCACGACAGGAGGAGGTATTTTCCCTTCCCTCATGTTGGTGTCCAGTCCAGCAGTTAGGAATCGGATTTAAACCTCAGTGTTTGTTTCAGGCCCTGTGAGTCTTTAATTCTTTTCCAGCACAAAACAATTATTTTTGACAGACATGCTAGTTGTTTGTTAATTTGTTTATAATCAGTTTTCCAAGAGGTTGCTTTGATGTGGGAGGAACTGAATTCTTTGGGTGCAAATGCTCGCTGCTGACTCTCTTCTTAGTCATTAAGAGATGTTTTTCACGTTAAGGCGCCTTTACTTTTAAGGGAAAATGTCAAGCATCTTCTGATGCCAGACATACAAAATGTGTGGTTGCCTAAACAGAAACCATTTGCCGAGCTGCAGCACGTGAGGGCAGGAACAGCCAAGACCAGCCCAAGCCTTTGCCAGCCTCCAGGGGAGAGGCCAAGCAGCCCCCCATCCCCTCTGGCTGCTCTGCTGCTGCAGCCGCCTGCACCAGTCACCAGGACCTGAGACCCCATGGATGCTGGTTCCAGCTACCGACCTACATCCCTGCTGATATGCCTCCATGCTAAAAGATGTCACTGTTCTTTTCCAAAAAGAACGTGTCTTTTTTTTTTTTAATTCCCTTGCCACCTTTTTGTATTTTCTAACTGCAGCTCTTTTAAGGCTCCCTGCCTCTGCAGTTCTTCTTGCCTTTGTATAGGTTATTTTTGGAAACTGGGGAACCAGGAGGAGGGATGAAATTTAGGGGAGTTAACTGCAGTGGAAGTAGAAAGCTCTTTCCCTTGGCATGCTCTTTCTTCCCTCTGCTTTCTTCTCGTGACCTCTGTGGTCCGAACCCCGTTGCATCACTCATTCCAGGGCAAGCCGTAGCCAACGCTCTTTGTGCCCAGCAAGCGACTTCTCCCCACGCAGAAGCATGCCGGTTCACAAGCTGTGCTCGCCGCTTCCTCCCTGCAGCAGCCATCGTTTCTTTTCTGCTTTTCTGGGTCAGCCAGTTGGCCAAAAAGTGGTAGGTGGTCGAGCAGAGTTTTGAGAGCTGTGAAATACTGGTAGCGCTTGGGAGGTTATGTGCTTTCGGGTAAATTGTATGCAGAGAAGAATGTGTTTCCTTCATTATTTCCTCAGTGAGGCAGCCTCATCAAGGTGGTTGGCTTTTGCTTGAAATGCCGGTGTGTTTTTACATCAGAAGTGTTAGATGCTGATTGCCAGACTTTGCAAGAAAAAACATATTTTTTGGAAGACTGGGGAATAATGACTGAAACCTGACCTGGTGGGGAGACTGGGAGCTCACCTTTCGGCTCTGGGGCATGGGGCAGGCGGTGGTGAGCCCAGACCGCCAAACGTCTGAGCTCTTCTGCATGGGGGTGATCCCTCCACATCTTTCATTTTGAGCACAAAAATGTAAGGAGAAATTTTCTGTGAAGTAGCACCCAAGGACTTTCTTTTTTCTGTGTAGGTTTTCTAAAATCACTAGCACATAGAAAGACATTGACCATACAGTAGGTCAGGCTGCCCTTTTGATAACTGAGACAGTATTCAGATAATTGAGATGCCTGGGATTGCCTGTGAAAATTTGCTGATGTTTACACTGCTGTCAGGTATTGAAGTCAGACCATAATATTTATTGTGGGATCTTGCAGTGGATTTTAAAATAGATCGATATCACAGCACAAAGTGGGAATTTTCCTCATTTTTTCTGCAGTTATGAAAACGCCTGAATAGCAGTATAGTGCAGTAAATGTTAAACATTAAAAGCTGGTTTTATGTGTACTGGTAAGAGTAGATTAGTAGAGGAGGAAGTAGCTTGAGTTTGGTTGGTAAAGCTGATAGTAGGATGGTGGAAATCAAAGCGGGGGATGATTGCGGACTCAAAGCAGTAACATGCCGTCTTTGAAGAATGGGTTTGGGTCAGCGACATAACAAGAAGTGATAATGAGGAGGACTTTAACCCTAAATAAAAAAAAAAAAAAGAAAAAAGAAAAAAAGGAGGCAGATGATTCTATACAAGAAGCTGCACAACTGATGCAAAAAGTCAGCCAAAGATAGAGAGAATTAAATCAACAGAACATGAAGTACTCTCTTAAAATACATAGAAGTGGAGGGGTTTTTACTACGGTGCTATGGTAGACATCAATTAAACTGTGCAGAATGGTTATGCAAAATGTTCACTGTAGGGAAATCACCGCTTTCCGTAGATTCTAGGAAGGAGTGCTGGCACGCCGCCGGCAGTGATTTATTTTCACCCAGCCCCAGTGCTTGTGGCTGGCACTCAATGAAATCTTCCAGGGTAAATTATTTATTTAATTAAGAATGGCCACAGTTGCACTGAGAGACTGGCAGCACAGCAGCAGGAAGTCTGTTAGAGATTAAGTCTAACTTCTTATAGATAGGCTGCTTATGTATACTATAAATAATTAAAATTGTATAAGTAAGTGTATATTGGCACTTTTGTTTAAGCTTATTAACAACAGTTCATAATATGGAATGTGGTGTATGTACTGCCATGTGTTGTAGTCCTCTAATTTCTTGATTACCTAACCCAGAGGCTTGTGCAGCAAGCTAAAACATCAGATTGTTGCTAACTGAACTTTTGAACTTTTTCATAAGGAGATGTCAGTAAGAGACGAGTCAAATTTATGAGTGCATAAACATGAGCAACCCAAAACCTTTCATTTCAGTAGGCATTCCTGTAACAGCAAAGAGAGAAATCCCCCTCTTCTTATGCCAAATAAGCAAGGTAATGCTTTCTTCTTAGTTCAGCATATTCCAGTGTCGTGGTTTCAGCCCAGCTGGTAACAAAGCACCATGCAGCCACTTACTCACTCCCCCCCACCCCCGGCCACGGTGGGGTGAGGAGAAAATACAAAGGCAGGCTCGTGGGTCGAGACAAGGGCTTGAGGGGTCACTTCCCACTTATGATCGCGGGCAAAAGACAGGCTCAACTTGGGGAAGAAACAAAATCCATTTAATTTTCTACAAATCAAAACAAAACAAGGATATTGGGAAGTAAAGCCAAACCTCAGAACACCTCCCCCCCACCCCTCCCTCCTTCCAGCCTCAGCTCCATTCCTGGTGCTTTCTACCTCCTCCCCCCGGCGGCGCAGGGGAACAGGGGATGGGGGTTGAGTCAGCTCGCCACACATCGTCTCTGCCGCTCCTTTCCTCAGGGGGAAGATTCCTCACTCGTCCCCTGCTCCACCGTGGGGTCCCTCCCACGGGAGACAGTCCTTCACCAACTTATCCAGCGTGGGTCCTTTCCACGGGCTGCAGTTCCTCACAAACTTCCCTGGTGCGGGTCCTTTCCGCGGGCTGCTCTCCAGTCACACACTGCTCCAGCGCGGGCTTTCCATGGAATTACGGCCATCTTCAGGAGCCTCCGCTCCACCGCTCACCTCCCTGGGCTGCAGGGGGACAGCCTGCCATCTCACCACGGGCTGCAGGGCCATCAGCCTCCTCAGGCGCCCCTTCTCCCCCTCCTTCTTCACTCACCTCGGTATCTGCAGAGGGGTTCCTCTCACATTCCAATCCCCCCACTCCCTGCAGGTTCCCCTTCTTAAAACTGTTCTCCCAGAGGTGCTACCACCGTCACTGATGGGGTCGGCCTGGGCCAGAGGTGGGTCTGACTTGGAGCCAGGGGAGCTTCCAGCAGCTTCTTACAGGAGCCACCCCTCTGGCCCCCTCCCCCGCTACCAAAAAAACCCTGCGCCACACAAACCCATAACATCCAGTTATAGCTGGTGGTTTGAAGGAGCCCCAGGAAGAGAGGAATTTGAATATAACTGACAAGAGAAACTGTCATTTGAGAAGTCCCTGTAGAGTTTCATATTGTTATCTATGTTAGTTTTTTAAAAAAAAAAAAAAGAAAAGGTGAAGCACCGTGATTTGGTAATTGGGCTTTTATCAATGAATTTGGTTTTTGAAGAATACATTCAGAGTTTGATCCTTGCTTTCTTTCCCTGATTGTTGAGTAATAAGAAAAAATCTCAAAAGAGGAAAAGAAGCCACCTCTTTTAGAGGAAACCACTTATGGCTCTAACCTGTGTAGTTTGGCATGAAGGAAAAAAATGGACAAACGTTTTGAAAAATACCAGAAATGGACAGTTTTGAAACATCAGACATGCTTGGTTTTGGATGGGCCTAATAAGCAAATCAACACAGAGCTAACATCACCTTCCGGGGGCAAGTTCCCCTTTCGGTGGGCGCCAGTGGTGGGGGCCAGCAGGCAGGCTGCCAGCAGCCGAGGTGGGGCTTTCTCCTTTGCATGGGGTGGTTTGGACCTTCCTCTCTCCTCCCCCTGCGCTTCCTCCCCCGTCCTGCTGGCTGCCTGATGGTCCTCGCCGAAGCTATCAGCAGCAGTGTCTGGAACACCCCTCGACTTTGAGAGGTTGGCTTTTCTCTCCATAGCCGGGGCTCTCCAGTGCTGCCAAAACTTGAAGCGAGTGGGTGGCTGGGATTTGAGGAAGGGTTTCCCACTGTCCTGGCTATGGTTTCACGTGCCGGAGGGGCTGCTTCTGCTACCTGTCCTCTACGGCCGCTTGCCTGAGACAAACGCTTGGCTGGTTTGGGCAGCTGCACAGGCAGCAAGCTGTTGGGTGGCTGGGGGTTTCTGATGGGTTTGCACTTTGGATTGGCTCCCCATGGGCACAGGCAAACTCTAGAGCTGGCAGGAGCACGTGGCTGGTGTTTGGGGAGGAAGTGAAGCAGCATCTCCCCCTCTTGGGTGGCAGCCCGCCATTGCATTGACCTTTCCAGAGCATGAAACTGCATCCTCAACATGCAGATCAGATCTTGTATGTGCAAGGTTGTTCACCCTTGAGTACTATGTTACGTTATCACGGTAATCAGGAATGGATACTGAGAAGATGATGGTGAAGGACAGCAGTGTTTCGTATGCCACCCTTTTCCACTCCCCACTTCTGGTGACCCCAAGTCACTCTCTGTGTTTCCCTTTCCTGATGGAGTTAGAAATGGGTATCCATTCAGAATTGGGTTTGTTTAATCAAAGGTCATGCAGATTTGCAGTCAAACTTCAAACTGAGATGAAGGTGATTTCATAATAGTTTGCAGTCATTGTTTTTATTTTTTGCAAAGAAATAAAAGGCTTTATAGTATCTCCTAGGTACCCCTAGTTACGGTGCACTGGAATCATAGAACCACAGAATGGTTTGGGTTGGAAGGAAGCTTCAAAGCTCATCTAGTCCAACTCCCTGCTGTGGGCAGGGACATCTTTCACTAGATGAGGTTGCTCAAAGCCCCATCCAACCTGACCTTGAACACTTCCAATGATGGGGCATCCACAGCTTCTTTGGGCAACTTGTTCACGTGTCTTACCATCTTAATTGTAAAAAATTTCTTCGTTATGTCCGATCTAAACCTACCCTCTTTTGGTTCAAAACTGTTGCCCCTTGTCCTGTCACTACAGATCTTGCTCAAAAGTCTCGCTCCATCTTTCTTACAAATGCCCTTTATATATTGAAAGGCTGCGATGAGGTCTCCCTGGAGCCTTCTCTTCTCCAGGCTGAACAACCCCAACTCTCTCAGCTTTTTTCCATAGGAGAGGTGTTCCATCCCTCTGATCATTTTTGTGGCCCTTTTCTGGACCCAGTCCAACAGGTCCATGTTTGTCTTGTGCTGGGGACCCCAGAACTGGATGCAGTATCCAGGTGGGGTCTCACAAGAGCAGCGTAGAGGGAGAGGATCACCACCCTCGACCTGCTGGCTACACTTCTTTTGATGCAGCCCAGGATACAGTTGGCTTGCAGGGCTGCTCTCAGTCTATTCATCCTCCAGTCTGTACTGATACTGAGGATTGCCCCGACCCATGTGCAGGACCTTGCACTTGGCCTTGTTGAACTTCATGAGGCTCACATTGGCCCAATTCTCAAGCCTGCCAAGGTCCCTCTGGATGGCATCCCTTCCCTCAAGGGTATTAACTACATCACTGTGGTATCATCCACAAACTTGCTGAGGGTGCACTCAGTCCCACTATGTCATTAATAAAGATATTGAACAGTATCAGTCCCAGTATGGACCCTGAGGGACACCACTTGATACTGATGTCCATTTGGACACTGAGCTGTTAACTGCAACTCTGGATGCGGCTATCCAGCCAATTCCCTACCCATTGGATAGTCCATCCATCAAATCCGTATTTCTCCTATGCAGAGAGACAGAGATGTTGTGTGAGACTGTGTCAAAGACCTTACAGAAGTCAAGATAGATGATGACAGTTTCTCTTCCATTATCCACCACGCAGTCACTGTAGAATAATATATGGAATAAACCTGGCGTATTTTGATGGTTCATTTTAGTTGGTCCCTTCAAGTCAAGTGGCATACATATGATGTGAACAGACTGCTAGGACTGCTATTATTTTCCATCACCACATTCTAAAAATACTTTTAAAGAATTTTGGTAAAGAATAGATCTCAAAAGTATTTTTAATTAATATCTTGGAATAGGAAAGTACACTTTCCTCAACTTACAGTTACTCAACTGTAAATGAGCTAGTTATTTAACAGACCCAAACTGAGTATGGTGAAATGAAGAACCCTCAGATCCTTTTGCTGCTGCTGCAGAAGAGGCTATTGCTATCAAATGCTAGTTTCTCATTTCAACAGAACCTCATTCCAGGTGCTCAGGCAACAGCTTTCCTTAGCTTCATGGTTTGATTTGCTTTAAAACTTTGGCATAAACCCTGTAATTTACTGTTAACTATGCTCCCAAATGTAACCAGTTTAGACTGTGTAATAGGAAGTGATAATTTGAAATTTAACTTCAAGTATACTTGTTTCCAAAAATAAAAATACTGATTTTCATGTTAAATATCTAAAATAAGCACAACTCCCACCACCACCATCCATTGTTACTCGTCTTAGATTTCTTCAGGGATGTTTGCATGCAAAGGGAAGTATCAGGTTCCTACTTCCAAATAGAGAAAAATCATTATGTAGTCTCAGAAGCTTCTACTTCTATAATATTTTATTTTTGCTTTTCAGTTATAATCGGTATTACCTGTTTTGCCAATCTAGCATTGGGAGAAAGGCCCTAAGAGATTGATGTGCAGGCAGAATGAGAATAGCATGATTATTTTTATGTTTCTGACATCAGTGTCCTGGTTTATCTAATGTTGTATGACACAGTGACTAAATGCTCCATACTATGCCATCCTCAGTGAGCCAAACATCTTTTCCAGTATTGCCCCTTGTTTCAAAAGTTGTAGAAGCTTTTATAAAATAATTTGCTAATTTGGCGTGTTCCCTTACTGTCTGTTTGGAAAGCTAATAGTCTCTTTACTTTTCATAAACAATATTCCTGCACCACATTAGTGTATATTCCTAACTGGATTCTCATCGGTCAGTAAGATAATTCATCAGCTTCCTAGTTCAAATATGGCATTTTTAAAACTATCATGAAGCGTTGTTACAACAGGATGCCTCTGCACTCTTTTGTACTTATTTAGATGGGTACATTTAGTTATCATCATGACTCCTGTCCTTTACCTGTTTTCATTATTTTTTTCTCTGTATTGAAAAGCAATACATTTTTACTACTGGGAACAGTAAAAGCTGCTCCTACCAGATCCTTGTTTTTCCACATCTCCTTTTACGGTGTAGATGCCACCTTCACCACCCATCTGTCACATTCCCACATCTGTACCTATTCTGTACAAGGGTTTGCTGGGTGCCTTTATGTTTCAAGAAAACAGGCTTTTGAAAAGTCTGTTGGCTTCCAGAGGTAGTTGCACAAACCAGCCTTGTGCTAGGTCTCCTGTATGAGAACTGACAGAACCAACAGCTGGTTGTAAAAAAAAGAAAAGGAAAGTGAACTATGCCAAAAATTTCACTTTCCAAATGGAGTAAAATGGCTGTTTTACATGAACAAAGGGTTTTGACTATTCCTTGTTCAAACAACCCCTTGGTCTTTTAACGATGCAGAGATTTGGTTTGCATCCCCTTAATGAGCATTGACCAAGTCTGTGGTGTCCTTTTCCTGGGGGTGTGTGTGAAAGTAATGTTGGCTGTAATGTAGTAAGGTGCTAGAGAAATGGAGCCCCAGGACCCTTCCAAAATGCCTGGCCATGGTGATTAACCCGTTCTGTGTTTCAACAGGAAAATGGTATGTGGGAAGTTAACTTTCCAAGCACAGCTGGATGTTGCAGGGGCAGGCTGGTCCTTCCCAAACATTTGAACAGTTACGGCTTTACAGCTGCTGTTCAGACACGGAAATCAGAGAGTGTATGCTGCAGCTTTCTTTTTCCCAGTCAAGTTATAAACAGACCTTTTGAGAATTACGAACGCAGCTCTAAAGGTTAGTCAGTCTCACAGTATTTATGTTGAGCTTCAGATCTTTGTCTCCCTTCTACGTTTACTTTGATTAATGGTTGATATGGTGCTATGGACATCTCTATGGCTTTAAATGCACAGAGACAGCCAGTTCCAGCCAGCCTCTGCCTCGTGCGGCTGGGCCAGGAGGAAGAGAACAGAGCTTTAACCTGGCTTTCCACACAGCCTCCCCACCTCTCATGTCCTTTGAGTGGCTGGTGGCCGCTGGTGGAGCTGCCAAAGAGCTGTCCTGGCAGCCTGCGCTCGGTGCGCACCTCGTGCTGCTCCTCCCTTGGTGCTGGGGCTGAGGCCACCAAAGGCACGGTGTCTCCTGGGGCAGCTCTTCCTCAGCGGGGGTTTCCCTCCAGCTGGCGGATCTCCTGTTTGGGATTTGGACACTGTTTTGTTCACCTCACCTGTTGCGCTAAAGGTGGTATGCAGGGTATGTGTTAGCAACCCTGCCTCGCAGCTCTTACAGCTTTGAAGATGCGGCAGTGCTCCGGCCACGTCCCCGCCGAAGCCACGCAGCGGTGTGGTGATGGGGCCGCATACCGCCGTCGTACTCGATACAGCCCCCGTAGAGGGAGAGGGAAGGGGAGCATGGTGGGTGGGATGGGGAGCGTGTCCCTTCAACAGGCGTCGGAGTGAAGGAAGAGGTGAGCTTGCGCTGCTCGCTCAGGCTTGCGTGATGGCAAAAGGGAGGTCCTGGGCTGCAAGTTGTGAAACCATCTGATCCATCATCGACTAACGTTACATGAACTTCAGAATGTGTGGCAAAACATAATACATGGTTTATAAGCTGTTTAAAGGCTCCTGACGAAGGGGAGGATTATAATGCTCGCTTCTGAAGGGGTGAGAGGCTTGGTGTGTTTCATGTGAAACATTGCAGATTGTACTTTCCCATGGAATTTGCCAACTTCCTGCAACGTATATTTAGTACGTCACAGGTTCCTGGTGACGTGATTTCGTACACATTTACACCTCTCCTATTTTTCATGACACTTGCGTTATTGTAAGAGCTCCTACAACTGAGAGCAGTAGGGGATTTGAATGTTTTGACTACCACATCTTCTGTAGGAAGGGAATTATTTTATTCCAGGGTGTTGCATTGAGTGGGCACTAGCGAAAGACCCGGGAATGAGAGGAAGAGAAAAGAGAGACTGGTGCCAGGTATCTGCAGCAAATTGGTTAGGATAATCAGCTAGAGGGCACCAATGAATATTTCTTCTTAGGGCTGTTAAATTAGGCCATGTGGCCTGCCAGCATATAGATGCATGAGAGAAACATGATGGCTTTGTGAAACAGTTGTGCTAAAAATAATTTTTGGTGTTATTTTTAATAATGTTATCATAGATGAAGAAAGTGAGGTAGAAGTTTGTAGCCTGGGACATTTCTTTCTCCTGCTTTACAGGGTAAACACTATAAATCCTTGAGTGTTTGTTTGGCTAGGTAATGCTTTCCAAAAGTATGTCAATGAAGTAGGCATTGGAGTCATAAAATACTTTCCTATATTTAGATTTTAAATATGTACTAGAAAGTCATTAACTTTTAGACTCCTAAGCACCAAAATTGCTTCTGAAAAGGGGGCTTGGATGTTAAAATCAGTTAATTAAAAAACCAAATATTTTAATATTGCCAGAATCGCACAGTCAGTATTTCGCAATCAGCAGTGTTAGTAGGCTCAGTTAAATCCTAATAAGTTTGGTTGCTGTGAGGACATGAGAAGGATCCTGAAACTGTTGAATGGGGCAGGAGCATTGTGGGGTTATCAGTTGACTGGTTAATTTAGAGGATTATGTTTTTAACTTGATATTAATGCCAAAATAAATCCAGTTGCACAGAATCATAGAGTAATTAAGGCTAGAAGGGATCTCTGGGGGGGTCATCTCTCTAGCCCCTGCTCAAAGCAGGTACATGGTACATGGTTTTGCGTGTCGTTGATAATTTACCTTTGCGTGGTTTTGATTTGTGCAAGAAAGATTAACTATTCAGGTCTTTTTAAAAGGCAAATGCCAAAGAGGGGTAAAAGTGAAGCCAGAATTATTTTACAAAGAAATTGATCCAGATAGTGTTGAAGCATCACCAAAATATCCCACACCATTTCACATATATTGATTTTTATTTTTTTTTTAGAACAAACGTTGCTTTTGGGTAGCACAAGGGACTTAGTTTGAGCATTTGTGAATTAATTTTAAATTGTTCTTTTCATTGCTGTCTAATATACAGAAGGAATTGGTAAATAGTAAGAGCAAAGGCTATACAGCATTTTATAGCCAGTGGTTCTGTTTAGACTTAATCCCTATAATGCAGTGTTAAAATTTACAAAACAGCTTGTAATTGCAGTAGCTTATTTAAACCAGCTATTTGTGGTTATGTCTGCTGAGGAAACTTAAACTTCAACGTTCCCCAGCCATCTAATAGCAGCAAATTGACTGCGGGTCTCTTGTAAGAATATCTAAATGTAGGCTGTTGAATAATCCCTTTGGGGGCCCTGTAACTATTTTTGTGCCTGGATATGCGTCATCAGTGGGTATTTTCTCTGGTGACTAGCTTACATCAGTAGGTCTCCTACCATACACTCTATCAGTGAGTGAGTTATGATTGATGGGAGTCACGGCTGCTGTTTAGCTTTTATCTGTGACCTCCAATAATGGACAACAGGAATTTCCAGGCTGTTAAATTCCTTGAATGACTGAAGACACAGGATGGCTCTGCTGATAAATGCAGGTAGTACCCAGATACCGGGTGTTCACCGGGGGCCGAGGCGGGGAGGAAGGAGAGGGGGGTTCCTCGGCTGCAAGGCAGTGAATCCGGCGCGACGCATAGCCAAAAGGTACGCTTCCCTGGACGCCGGGGAAGCGGCCGTGCCGGAGGACCGCCGAGCGACTGCGATGCTCTAACTCTCCCGAGCTCCCCAGCCATATGTGTCTGCCCGTGGTAGTGGCGTTTCAATGTGTTTTAACTGGTGGATCTTTAGGGCAGCTCGTCAGTCCGTTTTATCCCAGGGAGACGCGCAGTTTGCAGCTCTGTGAAGGGAAGTGCTGTGGAATTTCAGCTGCAGCCCGGTTGTTTTCTTAACCCTTTTTGTTACTACCCATGAGCAGCGAGCGGATTTATTGGAGTGCTTAACCCAGGTGCTATCTGGGCTAAATCTGAAGGTGCAGTAGGTTACATGTTTTTAAGGTTAAGTTGCACCTGCCAAGTGACCCACTGGGCATGCGGTCGTAGTTCATTTCCTGCTGTTCAGTACCTCATATTACGAAAATAAGGACTGCAGATACTGAGTTACCCCCTCTTTCTCCTTCCACTCTGCCTTTCTGTCAGAAGCTGATGTGTGAAATGGGGCTGTAAGACAGCTGTGAGATTTTTGTGAGTGTTACCTGTGATGAATTTAGCAGCTTGAATCAGCCCTACAGCGAGGCACTTTGTCGTTTCTTCTTCTTTCCCCCCTGTTCTTCCTGCCTCTGCCAGGCTCCGTCCCTTTGATACAGCTGTGCTAGGAAACAGGAGATCAGCTCTCTGTGAACTCGAGCTCAGAAGTCTCTCAAGCCCTTCTCCTGGCAACCGAGGAGTAAAAATGACAGACATGGATGCTCTCGGTGTGACTGGTGATTAAAAAAAGTCCTTAATGCTGTTTATCGCGTGGCATTGTTTGGCTGAGGGAGGATAGCAGCTGGATCCAAATTCCTCCTCACCACTTCTTCCTGTTGGCAGGTGGCCCTCCGTTCGGGCTGGGCTTGCAAACTCTCACGCGGGTCTTACTTACTTGAGTACCTACTATTGTTTTTCACTCAGGTGACAGCAGACTGGGTTTTGTGCAGGATTTTGAGCCTTGAAAACTTTCAGAGAGAAAACAGAAGTTTCGTTTTAACTCGCCCATGTGCCTCCTCCTCCGCATGTACTAGCCCAGAGGTCGCAGTTAATGAATGAAACCAGGCTTCCTGCAGGAGCCAGTTAACCCACGTCTGTGTGTTTGTTGACACAGTGCTTACATAAAGCTGCTTTTGGTAGCAGTGCATGTGCTGTTGTAGTGTGGATGCCCTCACTCCAAGGGATACAGGTTATGTATACCTTTCCATTCCTTGCAGACAGGTGCCTGGTACAACACACGCACTGGGTCTGAAGCAAATTTCCTCATCTGCTCTCTGGCTAGTTGAATGCTGGTTAAGAACTGCATTCGACAGAAGTAGTAGGAAGAGAAGCGACAATTAAAGAGGCTTGGAAGATCAAGGGAGAGGAGGGAATGAAAAGGTTTTCATTGAACTGTGATTTACCCTTCCTTTGTTTCTATATCTTTTTTTTTCAGTCACTTCAATAAGACTTTGTGATTCATGACAATCTGGTTATATAATTCAAATCTGTAAAAGGTTAAGCACAAAAAGCTTGATGAATCTTGAGTCATTTGCATTAAAATTCAATAAATTTTCTTGGGGTACTGTGCTTAGAAAATGTAAAGCTTGCTATCTAATTGATGTTGCTATATGTATTACTTGCCACGGCTTTCTAGGAATCATTATGCCTGGCTACACATTAATATCTTTTGGCTATTATTGACCTCCTTTTCTCCCATTTTTAGGAGGATTGTATTTTAGGATAGTGGTAGTATTTTAGGGTAGCTTTTTTTCAGTGTTTGTGCAAAAGCTCAGCATCAAGAAACTTTCAAGAAAGACTGCAGACCTTCAGAACATTTCAGGAAGGGTTGTTTGCTAGGAAAAAGCATTAGCAAGTTGCCTGCCGTTCCCTGATGCTTGGCACTGGGGCTGTCTGCAAGGCGGAGGTCTGAAGTCCAAACTGACTTGTGGCAGTGTACCTCCCTGTGTGCTATGACAGAGGTGATGCGTTGGGGTCAAACTAATTTAGGTGCTGATCCTGCAGTGAAGTCACGCCAGGTGGATGCCTGCGTCCATATGCCTATGTCTGTTGACTTCAGTGACTAAGTGCAGGCACCAAGTTCTGCTTGCACAGCTTGAATTGAGGAACAATGACCACGGTGGCTAAAGCCTTCTTTTTTCGCAAGAGCCTTCTCCTATTCTATGGCTACCTTTAAAATCTTGTCAGACGCCCTGGGTGATGGCTAACCAGATATTTCATCTTTGTAGTTAATAAGGTATTGTGAGCAAGTGATACTGCACATTCACTGGGAGCCAAAGCATCTGCTGCTGCATCTTGTAGTAACTCCTTCAGCAAACCTCTCCCTCCTCCAGTGGAGCGTGTTGGTGTTTCAGTGTGCAACTAGTTCCCAGTGGGCACAGGACTGTAATTACCATACTTGGGAGGTGAAAACGGAGACTAAATCTGACATGGGAATATCAGGGGCTTTATTTTGAAAATTTTTTGAAGACTAAATACAATTCATTTCTCTCCTACCCGTTAAATCTATGACTGCATGCTTTGTACAGCTGCTGTAGTGTCAGATATTTGTTGAGGGTCTTAACAATGAATCACTATTTAATAGTTTTGTTTCATTTTGACAAAGTACTCTCAGTGCTTAAATACTCTTCAGAATAAAGCTGTGCCCTGGGATGGGAAGAACAGCAAAGGTAATACAAAGCTCACCTTGCCCATGGCCCTCACTTCTGACAGTACTATTTTGTTTGAAGAGTGACTATACGGAGCAAGCAATGCTGCTCAGTCCTTAATGAAATCATTAACGCAAGTAGAGATATGTTGCTACTGTGAGCTGGCTATATGTTGTAGAAGTATTCTGAAATACAAGGCAAAGTAGTGATTTGCCTGCTTCAGGGCACACGGTATCTTTTGATTGTGTTAGTTCAAAATCATCTTATTAGTCATAAATACTTGATCTTCCCGGGTGATCTTTGTGTTTCCATAAAGTCCCACTGAAATCATTGAACCAGTTCCCAGATACTAGGAAACTGCAATTTTGGTCAGCTTGTGTGAGGAAGGGCTTAGATAGTTGCACTGGGTTTGGGTTTTGTTTCTTCAGGTGTCATGGAGGAAATACGGGTTAGCCATTGCCTCATTTAAACATTATTTTGCTGCAGGGAAAAATGAGGAGTTACACATAAACATCGTTGATGTTTGTAGTGAGTGGAGTAATAAAGAGTGAAGAGGAAGAAAAGCAATGCAGTGAAATAGTATAAGGAAAATACAGCGTAAAGAAAAGTTGGAAAAGTGAAAAAAGGTATTGGTATTTAATTTTTGTGGTATTTCATTTTTTTAATCCAATTGATTAGATAAATGAAGAGCCTTCCATCTTTTTGGTGTTATTGTGTACAGTAATGTGAATGAATGGAGTCAAATAACACTTCAGCTCTTCCTGCATGCGGTGTGCCTGATAACCTTGGTCCCAAAACATTTACTCATCAGCTCACTCCTTCCTGCAAGTGGCCAGCAACTTTCATAAGACTGTTGGAGATCCAGGACCAGGCTGTCAGTAAGTTAATAGATTTGTAAATGTTACCCTGGCATCAAGTTAGTTTGAAAGGAATCCACCCATTTGTTTGCACACGGGGAAGAAGAGAGAAGGAGGATATTGCAGGTGAAGACTGTGTACTGTGGCAGATGGGAACGTACCTCGTTTATGTCAGTAGCCTGGCACCAACTCCTGTAAACTGTGGCAAAAGCTTTTCTTCGTCTCCTGTTTTGTTTACTGTATATACACAGCGCAGTAATTCCTGAAGGGATTTTGCTTTTGGCAGTATTTCTCATTAGTGCCACAAAGTGAGCATTTTTCCTGCAGGACTTCAAACAGCTCAACAAGTGTGGTGTGCTGCCAGTGAGTCAGCGCAGAGTCCCTGTCCATCTGCTTGCAGCCACCAGCGCTCCCTCCCAGCCTCCTATTTTCAGATGTAAAGCCGTACGTGAATCCCGCGATAGGAGCGGGTAAGGGACATGGTTATCCTGGGTAAAGAGGTCCCATACCCCAAGGAGACAGCGAGGGAAGAAGCTCCCTTCCAATCCATGTTAAAATCTTCCTGAGGCAGATCCTGGCCCTTCACAGGGTGTTCAGATTGGCTTGGAAACTTGGTGTAAAGGAGGCGAGAAAGAAATGCTGCACACTGACACCCCCAGGAGCCTTTATAATGTCAGGACACCTGACAGTACAGCAGTACTTCAAAAATACCGGTCGTAAGGATTTACGTGATACGGCAATAGCTAATAACATGAGTGCAGTACAAGACACTAATTCAAGATTGCTGAGGAGTTTGCCAAGTGTCTGTGGTTTCATGTCATGACTTTGTCCCTTTGCAGACAGGCCTTTAGCATTGAGGAGTTTTCCAGAAACTCATCCAGCTTTTCTTTTTTTCAAGCACAATTGCCAGTTGCTACCCTGTTAGTTAGAAATAATAGCAACTAAGTTAAAAAATTAAATTCCTTATCATGTAGTCACATTGTTTTCACAAACTTATTCCAACATGCTTAAGGATGGACTCTCTGCAGCTTTCCTTCTTGTACACATACTTTTAGGCAGTGAAGTGAATATATGTTTGGGGATTGCTCTGTGTGCTGCTTGTGATGGTCTTTGTTCAGGGACAGAGGACGTATAAAGTCAGTTCCTGAGGTCCTGACATCTGCTGTCCGTTGCTTGGGAGGTTGGATATCAATCTGCAGTATGAAACTCCTTCCCGTCCTCCAGGGAATTCCACTTCCATATACAAACGCCACCCAGAAATCCTAATCTGGAAGTCTGTAATTTGGGAATGAGAAAGAAATGGGGTTATGTGAGCTAGGAGACATAAAACTCTTGAAAGCCTCTTTCACTAATGTGCAGGGAGAAGTAATAGTAACCAAATTTTCTTAGTGTAACCAAATAATGGAGCATCACATTGAGTAAAGAGAATAGGAACCTTTGAGGTTGCTTTGCTAGTAGATCTCCATCCTCCGTAAAGCTCGGGGCTATGTGCTGATGAAATACAACCTGTCTTTAAATGCGAACAGTGGTGATTTTTCACCCTCTTGACTCTTGACCAGGAGCTCAGGTCTCATTCCACAAGAACTTGCCGCTGGTTACAGAGAGAGCAAGGTTGCAAATCAGAAGATCAGTTGTTCTTTTTAGTTTAGCATTTTCTACCTTGATTGCTATTAAATTAGGTATCACAGTGGTAAAAGCATCAAAGCCAGGATCACCTAGAAGGGAATAGCAGTCTCAAAGAGGTATAAAGGAGTAAAATAGTGCAAATGAGAAAAAGGAGTATTAGGTTAACTACCAGGAAAAAAATCATTATGGTGAAGGTCTGTTCTCCTGATGGAAACCAGAAGAGCTGATGAGTTTGAGTAACTCAAAAGTGACCTGGACAAAGCACGGTAAAATGTACTACATTGATTTTTCTTATTTGGGTACGAGATGATCTAATAGACTTTGGCCATTTCCTTTTTGATCTAATTTCTGAGATTCTATGATCACTTTTAAAAAAGGTCATTTTCTTGCCTGTCTCACTGCAAACCTTCCTGAAAGTTTTTGGCACTTTCTATCACAAAAGGAGGCATTTGCAGAAATACAGTGTGGTGGTATTTTGAGGACTCCAAACAGATTTTTCATGGCCATATCTTGCTGTTGCTCCATTGTAAAATTCCCAGAATACTTGATGGGAGTTTTGCATTAAAATGTTATGGTATTTATATCTAGCTACTCTTTAGAGGCCCAAGTCATATCCATGCTCTATTCCCAGAGTAGCCTTCATCCAGTTCTTTAAAGCTACAGTTTGGCTTTACAGGAAATAATAATCATGCCTACCATACTGTAACTAAAATATTCAGACACATGAATCTTTTTCTTGACTTCCTATAAAAATGTCATTTGTAGCTTTATTCTCTTTGTTCTGGTTTGACTATAATATAAACAAGAGTTTATTAAAGCATTAGCTCTAAGTTGCAGTTCTTTCTTGAGACTGCAAGGTCTTACAAAAAATATTATTGAAACTGCAGGGCAAAACCACGTATTAACAGAAAAATGAATAATGAGTCTGTTTTCATATGGATTTTTTAAAAAGTACAGCTTGTAGTTGAACTAAATGTACTATTTCTTCCACTGCAGCCAGGAAGCCCTCATAGACTTTTGACAGCGCCGCCAAAAAATTAATGCTTCAGCTGTTTAAAAGATATCAAAAGCTTGTTTGACAATTGTAATCTCTTCCAGGAATTTCCTTTCCCATTTTCCCTCCCTATAAAAACTGATAACAAGATGCTTATATAGTAGAAATGGAAAGTCAGAGGTATGTTACAAAGCGTTGTGCATTCCTTCCAGCCTCACGAGATGAGGCACGACATCTCCGCGGCGGGCTAGGAAATGCAAGCACTCCATTGTGTAAGTAGCATTTGCTTCAAGGATTAACCGCTTGCCAAGATAGTGCAGATTTAAATGTTTCCTAAGCCATTTTTGAGTTTTTACGTAATGTGGCAGCCAACAGGAGAGCTGTTGGAGGTGGCTGGGTAGGAACTCAGAGCAGTGACCGAGGAAAGAGAAAAACAAAGGAAGCAGAGAAATACGCTGCATGTGCCAGCATCAGTTGATGCAGCGGGACTGAAGGCAAGGGAAAGCAGCACCAGCCCGGCTTCTCTCGCATTTCTGTCCTTGCTTTTACTCGCAACAAGATGTGACAAACTGAAATGAGACGCAGCTTGAACTTTTGTTCTGAACTGTATTGAAAAGGCACTGAAACACGGACTCAAAGGTCAGAATTGTTCTCTTTTCTGTAACAAATTCCCAGGACAGCTCTTAATACTACTCTGTCTTTTAAGGCTAATCTTTAATAGTATTCACTGATATGTAATATGAAATATATAGTATTACTGTGGCTGTGGTGGGGAGCGGTTTGTTCTTCCTTAATGATAGAAAGGTGATTCTGTGTTAGGAAGAGTGAGATAATTGAAGAGGTTGCCAATAAAAAAGCCACTGTGTTTGCAGAGGGTGCCCTTGCGTTCAGCAAATGCCAATTAGAGAAATGTCACTTTTTGTGTACGATGGGTTATTACTGCACAAACACTTGTACAATTTTGCACTGGGTGAGAAGGGCAAGTTACCTTCGCCTCACAGCCATTATTTTAAAGCAAACAAAACTATCAGGCACACAAATATCAGGCATTGTGGAAGGGGAGCAGTAAAGTAATGACCATTTGAAAATGCAGGGGAAAAAGAAAAAGAGTAAAATGTAACAAGCCTTGGTGTTGCAGGAGGTAATTTTTACCATGTCTGCACTACATAGATTAGAAACATCATCTTTATATAATGGAGAAGCAAATGCTTCCTTGCACCACTTAAATAAAATTAATACACTGTTATGTTGTTCTGATGCTTGGAAATGGGAAGAGAATACTCATTTTTTTCAGTTACCTTCTTTGATACTGAAATGTTTGTAGTCCGTGTGCCTTTGTAAGCGAGTTTGTGTACTTCCTTCTGTTGTGCTACCAGTGGTCTGGTATCACCAACGCCACTGCTCTCAGCCCTTATGTGGTTCTGACTGGCTCCAGTAAATGGAATAAAGGGCAGTTCTGCAAGTGATGTGGTGCAAGACATGGCCTTGAGTGTTTGTTTATTACTCGCACCTGTTTGTAGGTGTTCTACTTGGTATTTTACTTTGCATGTATTGCCTCAAGTTTCATCAGATTCAAGTCTAAAGAGGCAGAAAGCTCTGTGGATGCTGTGGCCGTGTCAGGTGCATACCGGACGGCTGCACTTTATGTGGATTCCTGAGTTTTGCTCTAAGGCTAACAGGTTTGTCTTTCTTTCTAATGTGGTTGCCATCTGTGCTAGTGCTGGCTTCTCTCCGGGTCATAAGAAAGAACACACTTCAGCAGGGATTGTGTTATCTTTGGTGGCCTGAACCTTGGTACTTACTTGACCTCATACCTCTAGGAAGCTTAGCTGGCAAATGTAGTGCAGACGTTTGTGGCAACACCCTCTGGGGTGCGTGGGCTGCTGGTTAGGTTTTCCTGCTTCCATATACGCCAAGGCATTTTCATTGACATGCTCTTTTCTCAGGTTTGAAATTGCTGTTGCTTTAAAGTAGCAGCATTCCCTAAAGAGGAAGCACTGTGCTTACCCAAGGACCTACTCAAACCCAGCATGTGCTGGGGCAGGACGGGGTGGCAGAAGTTAAATGGAGAGCGTTAGTTTGAAAAATTTTATGAGGTCACCATCCTTTTAAATTGGTTTACACAGATGGCTGTCTGGTTTGTTGCTTTGTCCTTGCTTAATAGTAACTGTTTATGGAAAAACGAATTGCTTTGCAGAAGGAGATCCAAAAGCTCATGCTGTTGTTTCCCTCACTGGAGATCTTCATGTTATTATGGGCATACAAAGATTTGGCCTGAAATGGAGATTAATTATGAAGCGCGCAGTGAATAATTAACTGTTTGACTTGTTCCTAAGCTCTGTAGTCACTGGGTTAGAAATGATTTCCCAAACTGCAGGAGATAAGAGAAGGTTATTCCTGGTTTCACAATGTCTGTATTGTTAGGGCTTTGTGCTGTGTGTACTCTGACATCAGCTGATACCTACGCAAGTCGGGTCCAGCTTCTCATCCAAACCACTTCCTGGGGTTTTCTCGGGTAATGGCAGTGATTCAGAAGACACCACAGTGCCTCAGAAAGCCATTACTTACATGTCGCACCCAGACTGTGTGACCAGGAAGAAATTAGGTTCTTAGGAAAGAGTTTTGATCTTAAAAATACCCATGGTTTTTTTGTTTGTTCTGCATTCATATTTAGATGTGCATTGCATGGCTTGTGTCCTACTGACCTGTTCATAGACACGTGGTATGTATTGCAGAAGATGTAGGAATATGATGTACACGTGTGTGAGGCAGGAGCCTGAGGCAGACACAGATTTTCCATCCACAATTGTTCCTACCTGACAACCCCCCCCCAAGAAATAGACAGGATTACAATTTTTTAAAGGAAATCAAATCTAAATAATCATACTCTGCACTTTTGCAGGACTGTCCACTTAAGAAGCTGAGAGTGAGTTAGAAACATTGATGAAGCCTCTATTCTGTGAGGTGGGTATGTGTTTTTATTACTATTTTGAAAAAGCATAGAAAATTGAAACCATTTGCCCGAGTCCAGATACAGAGCTATTTAAGAGCCGTGAGTAGAGTCCAGAAGTTTTCTGCCATGGCACGTGTTCTGATCAATACTTACAAATAAGGTCTTTTCCCTCCTCTGGAAGGAAGTGATGAGTTTTTGCATTCTGTTAGCATTTGAAGTGGTTCTTTTAATTTTTGATTTCCAACTAATGGAATAAATGACTCAAACAGATACTTTTGCTCCACTGTCCTCCCGTTCTTGTTGTGTGGTGGCCTTAGATCACAGTTTGGGGAGATAGCAATCTGTGATAGGGGAGTCAGTGGAAATCAAATGGGCCCACTGGCTCCAGGCTGAACATAATCTGGGGTTTGGAAATGTTCAGTGTGTTTCATTACTTTTTTATTTTAGCATTTCGTCACAGTCAGATGCACCAGCAGTCTTTTAATAAATCCCCTTCTGCGTTGAGACTTGCAGCTCAGGTTCACAGACCCATGAGGGCTCGATAATTTGAATAAGTCTGAGAAGTGAAACTGAACATTTGTAGGTGCAGCAACTACAGGCAGCAAAACTAGTGAAACCTTGTAATTTTGATAGGCTTTGTCATTACAAGATACTGCATGCAAAACTGTCGTCTCTGCTTGCCCCCTGCACGAGCAGCTCGGATATGGACCATAAGCACTTGTGTGCGCAGGGCTGGTTGTCCATCCCTGCTCGAGCAGCCCCACTCCCAGGGGACTTGTTTTGGGCAGTGGCCTGGAGAAACTCTCTCTTGGGTTCTTTGTTATTTGCATCGCTTTCCCTTTTGGCTTTGGGTGATAAACCCAGCGAGTGGGCTACTGCCTTCTGCTTCACGTCATCGGGATCCTGGACTTGCTGTGGCAAGGAATAAGTCAGGATTGGAATGTGTCTTTTTAAGGATTTAGGTTTTTCTTTAAACTAGTGTTTGCCTTTAAAAGCCTTTTTTGAATAAATTACTCTGACAGTAAGTACCAGAATAGACATCGATAAAATATGAATTTATGCATGCCAGCATTTATCTCTTTTGTGACTATTCACAAATACATACTGAAAATTGACTCTAGCTCCATATGGCTCCCAGTCTCTTCCCTCCCCGGTCTGTTAGCTTCTCCTTACCTGGATGAATAAAAGGGAGCAGAGTGCTGGGCCATGAGCTGAAGGTGGGTGTAGCAGAAAAGTTACATTCAAACGTTTTTCTCTGGGACATCACTGTGGCTCCTCAAGAGCCTCTCAGTTCAGATGCAAAACTCATTAAAAGTACGACGCAGTTTGATGCCAGTGTTAGCTTCACACTCTGAAAAATGAATGAAAATACTCAGAGGGCAAGTTACCTACATGCAGATTTGCCTTCTGGATGATAGAGGCTGTGCAAAAGCTTTTATTGCTTTAGAAGCTCTTCAGTGCACATTATGGCTATTAATTGAACTCACTTATTTTTTAATCTGAAATTTACTCTTGGTTGAATTAGAGATGACAGGGCCTGCTTGTAATCAGTTCAATAGGGCTGTAAGAAAGTTGAGATACCTCCACCCCAACACCTTCCATTTTCTGAATATAAGCACCATTTATTTTGCTCAGTTCTGAAGCATTTAAGTTCAAAATCTATGGTGAGATTTGTAATACATCGTTTGTTTGAAATTAGGCAAATCTATTGCTGTAGCGTAAAATGCCATGAGATCTCTGGGAGGGAAACCGCCTGTTTCTTCTGCCTTAATGTGCCTGGAGGCGGAAGGTGCAGGTTTCCCATGTTGCTGCAAGCGCGCGGTGGGATGGCACAGCTTGCTGCCTCACTGCCTGCACTGTGCTGCCAGAAAAACTCTGCCAGTCGCTTCCATGCTTTGATGTGAATGGACTCCTCAAAGTCTCCAAAATGGGAAAGTTAAGAGCCAGTGTTAGGTGTTGTTGCCTTTAATCAATGATTCTATTATTACAGTGTTACCTCGGCTTCTGGGGCCATATGGGTGGGCAGCTAAGTGGTCGTCTGCTGTTGCTGATGCTCTACTCAGCTGGTAAGGGAGCTGAAATGGTCACAGCTGATTTGAAGGTTTCTTCGGAGATTCCTTTCTGCCGTTGCCTTTAGAAACCAAACTTGAAGCCACAGCTTTCTGTCCTGTTAGAGCATTAAGTTGTATTGTCAAATTCAGAGCAGTTAGATGAAGCTTTAAAGACACCTAGGGTGATAAACAGAGAGAGAAGCAGCTAAGGAGGAACAGAAGACAAAACTGGTTGGAAGAACATTTAAACGGTACAAGGTTCTGAAACACTTCACCTCTGCTCTAAACTGGGGCAAACCCTTGACATCTCTTACACAGTAAGGTACTTATTTCAGAACATCTTAAATGTTGCTTCAGTTTAATTTGCATAAAGATATTTTGATGGCGTGGAGGTATTCCAATTCATGTTGTATATCTTGTTAAATTATAATTCACTGGGTAGCACAACAATACTGTTAAACTGTTAGTATTGAAGTATCTTGTTATATCACAAGGCCTGTTACTTTTATTAATCTTCAGTTAAACCAGGGACAAAATTTCTATTTTTTTATGGAACTTTTAGCTTCTATCAAATTGGTATGTTTTTCTTTCAGGAAACCCTTTCAGTATGAAAAGTTTGGATGAGTTACAGTTTTACAGATTTTTTCAATTCTTACTATGCAGTTTCAATTTTTAAAATGAGTGAAATGCGTCTGTAAACCCCATAAATCCCTAGAATTACATATTTATGACTGCATAGGATTTCAGCACAAATAGGGCTGACTTTTCATTTCTGTGAGAATGTTTACAATTGAATGGTCTCAGGAATAAAACTGCGGCTTTTTTACACGTATGTTTTGCGAATATAGAACTTATACACACTCCGAGCCGTGAACCAAAAGCTTCAGATTTAGCCAGCAAAGAGGAAGGAATTTGTCTGCTCTACAGCAAAAGGAAGTATTTGCTGTGTTATTGTAGTACATGGCCTTTTGCCATCTTTGATAAAGTATTTAAGGGTTGTGCACCCAAAGTCTGCTGCCCTCTTGACCCATCATCCATCACCAGCTGTAGATGAGGTAGATGAGACGCAGCTCCATAGGAGAGCCATTGTTTCAGCCCCGCGCAGCTCCTCCAAGAACGGAAGCTGCAGACAAAGCAGCTCCCTGTGATTCACCGCACCGCTTAGCCTCCCAGCATTTTCTCTGCTACACATACCTTTTCTGGCCCCACTCTGAGCCGGCCGAGGTGGACAGACACACGAGGAAGCTGTGGGATTGATCTGCTGTCCGCTCAGCTTCACTGGGTGTGAATGAAATGAGTGTCTGGGATTTTTTTTTCCTGTATTAAAAAGGAAAACCAGAGACAATTATCACAGCACTGTGCCTTGCCGATATATTTAAATTTATTTCCCTTTTGACTATTCAACACTGTTGATAGATGATGCTTAAAACACTGAATTGCCCATGATTTTTCTAGTGCACTGTGAATTGCCCAGTCTTTTTTTTTTTTTTTCCCTCTCTGAAAGCAGTTCTGGTTACAGAGATGCCAGCATCCCCAGTAAGTATGCCAAGAATGTACAGTTATACTTTATACTGCTAAATTAACAGACAGGAATAGTCACACCAAACCAGATTCAGCTCCCAGATGGGAAAGCGTCTCCTCTAGCCCAAATTTTAATGACTTTTTTACATGAGAAAGTTTCACCAATATAGCACACAGTGTGATTTAAAACAAATGCTGTCGTCTGTCTATGTTGGTGACAGGTGACTTGTAGAAAACAGTGATGATTTCTTTGTTTTCAATGAACAAGCAGGGGTTGAAAATACTGGACATTTAGGTAGGTTAACTGTTCTCTTAGTATGTTAAACTATTTAAATTTAAAAAGATTTTTTTTAGTTTATCAATTGTACTTCTCTGAGTACTGGTTTGAAGTGAAAATCAGGGTCTGATTCTTACTTGGTTTGTTATACATGCAATTCTCTTAGCTTTGTGAATTTAGTTATAGTTTACATTCCTGTAAGTGACAGGGGAATGAGTCCTAGATGGCACAACAACATCAGAAGAGCTAACTTTGATTGCTGCAGTATGTGGTGCTGATGGCATGAAATATTCTCAGACAGACATTTCTGTCTCCTGACTAGGAAGGGTCTGTTCATGAGATGATGAAATTTGTGGTCTTTGACGATTTGCCTGTGCCAGCTGGAATACCGTGGGAGATTTCGTCCCCCTGCAAATTTTAACAATGACAGTGTTATGATGAAATGAGACAGAAGTTTTATGGTTTGTTTAAAAGAAGGGAAAGGGTCTTCCACTTCTTACGAACACTTTACTTAAGAGCCGCTGAAGTCCATAGCCTGACTTCTCCTTGGAAGCGCTTTAGGTTCCTGCCATGAAGCCGAGTGAGTTACGCAAGTGCTAGAAGAAAAAGTTAAAAGGGGGGCACACAGGCGTTCGGATAGAAATACACAATTCTCTGTGGTTGTACCAGACACTGTAAATACCATGTCTGCCAGTCATTGCAGGTGCTCAGACACTGGAGAGATACTTTAGATGGGATTACTTTGTGCAGTCCTCCAGTTCACGGTATTTCTAGTTTTCAGTGCGCTGTACTACTCTATTCCTGTTTATAAATCTTTTAAGTGTGCACATTAAAAAAGTAATTAAATTGTCATTATAATTTATAGTATGCCTGAAGTCAATCACCTAATTAAACGGAAAGAGCAGAGAGGTAGTAGGTTCATAAGCATTTATTAAGTACTACAGTATTAATTATGCAGGACTTTTGAACCAAGCAAAAGAGGAAAGAATGGAAACACCAATCTAAAAAGGCTTTCCATTGCTGCCCTTCTCAATTTAATAATATGAGACACCACACCACCCCCAGTTGGCAGGACAACACTAATGCTTTCTCTTTGTTAATTTTTAATGAAATTATGATGGAGGTTTTTTTTATGACAATCATTTGCAGCATTTTCCTGTAATATTTTTAAAGAATAATATGTCCCCATGCAGGGGCCTATAAATACGTGAATAGAATTGGAAGATACATTTAGATTTATGGTTTGGGGAGGATTGTGCAGGAATAGACTCTCAGGCATCACTCCTCAGTGCCTCAGGTGGGGAGCAGAGCCTGTGCAGGTCCCAGAAAAAGGGCTCAGGGAGCAGTGGAGGTGGGGGCTGAGCCCTAAAGAGGAGGCTCTGGGCAGCACTGGAAGAGTGGTGGGGGTGGGTAGGGACACCATGGTCATCAGAAGGTTTGCCCTTTCTTTGCAACCTTTCTCCCACCTCTAGCTGTAAACCTGTGTTGCTTGGCTGAAAGTGGAGGCTATGAGCTGCTGGCTTGCCCCGCAGGGACCGGGGTCGGGAGGAGGCTCTGCAGGGCGACAGGCGGTGGAAATGGAAGTGCGTTATATTAGTGAGCTTGTGAAATGGGGCTATCTTACCGTGTCTGGTTTGTATTTTGCTGCATCAGATGAACTGCCTCAACAGAAGAAGGTGATGAGGATGGAGCAGAAGCCTTAAATTTAGGATGTCTTCTTTTTTCCTGGTTTGTTAAAAACTTAAAAACACTGATAACACACTGAAATAGACTTAACCTGCGTTCCGTGTTGTTCCTGGGGTTTTCATTTCAGCCTCAGTGGCCTTTACACATGAACGTTAGACATCGAAAATCGTCTTTTAGGCAGCAGAGGGGTCTGACCCTGCAGCCTGGGCCTCGAGCCCCGGCTGCGCTGGAGTAGCCCATGGGCTTTAGAGGAGAGAGCGAGTGAGCAGGCAAACAGGTGGCTGCCAGCAGCATTTCAGAGGTCTGTGATCTTGTCCTGATCATCAGCCTGCAGTGAGTGGGGCCTCACTGGTGCTCAGGGATACAAATGTGGCCAGTAGGCAAACAGCTGTAGTAACCCAGGATGAAGACCGGTAAGGGTTTTGAACAGTGTATACTGTGCAACTCAATTGGATGTTGATGGTGAGGGCTAAACTGATATCCTGGGAAAAGAGCACCTTTGCTTTTTTCCTGTAGGAACTTGTAGCAACAAAAGCCTCTCTCCCAGTTCACCAGAGGTGAGGCCTTTAAAAGACCTTTGGATCAGAGGTCTTTGAAAAAAAAAAAAAGGCCAAAAAGCCTTCTGTGTAAATGGACAGGAAGGTGTTAGAGACTTACCTGCTTGTACTGTTGTTACCAAATTGATATAACATATTTGGAACCTAACTGCACGGGTATCAGTTTATCTTGCAGTATATTAAATAGGAATTCATTGGCTATACATAATCACAACATAAGGGCAACATCTACTAGTTGGTCCTGACTTATCTGAAAACTGGAGAACCAGTTCAATAGCTCTTTTTCTGGAAGAAATTGAGATTTTGTGATTGGAATATAAATCCCTGCTGAAGGCCATTTCTTTTCACAGTCTTTAATAGGCTGCACTGAATTGACAGTAAAAACAACAAAAAAGAAAAGCTAAGACTGAACAATCAAGAAAATTTACTGTGTATAGGTTTTTTCATTTAGACAGAAAACATTGAATCTATTTGGCAATGAGCACTGCAGTATTCTGTACCATCTTCTTTCATTCAAGGATGCAGAGGATTGTACACTAAGGCCTGATCCAGCAGTTTAGATTGTAGCTCCGTGTCTCCGTGTCCCACATACCCGCTGAGACACAGGCTTGCATGCCTTGCTGGAGGGAGACCTGTGGTTATCACTCTTAATCTGTTTACTATTGTAATTACTGTTTCAAAAAGGTATAATTGGGATTCGCTTCACAACAAAGACAATGTTTTACCTTATATGGAGCAAATCAAGTTATTGACAGCTCTTCATCCCAGAACTCATAATAGCCCTGTAATGAGCACAGTCATTATGCTTCAGGTTAGCACTGCAGCAGCGTTCTATAAGGAATGTAACTTGACAGTTGTCTGGGGGAAAAAAATAATATATACATGTATATATAAAAAAGGTAGAGGCCTAACCAAGGTCTCAGATGGCACAATACAAGTTGGTTATATAATTAATTTTATGGTCAACAAGCCTGTCTTCTGAGTTGCATATTGGAAAATGTAACGCTTGTCTGTTTGTATAAGACTTTACAGCTATCGCTTTAATATAGAAATTGCTTGTGCCCTGCTATTGTTAAGTGTGTTTTCAGCTTCTCATGCTGGCAAGAGGCAGAGGCAGTCCTGGCAGCAGTGTCCTCTCTTTGTTGAAACAGTGAAAAACTAGAAAACCCAAACCTTCCTCATACTGATTCTGAAAACAAGTTGGATGAGTACTATATTGCAGTTATTTGAAGCAATGTGGCCTCAACAGCTTTCAAACGCTCTGTGTAAATGCTCAGGTAATCTTGGTGCTGATGTGGCTTCGCTCCTAGCAATGCCTAATAGAGGTGACATTACGTTTGTATAACGAGGTAACGCTCCTTGTTCAAGTTTGGGTGGAAGGTTGCTGGAATTACAGAGCACATCCTGAAGAAAAGGAGTATTAAATTCCAGCTATCTCATTAATGGGCGTATTGATCTTGTATGTGCGATTTCCTCAAGGTATTTCTTGGGAGAACAATATTAAATTTGAAAGAACAAATGCCACAATAAAGCAGGGAGATGTGTGATGACGTATTTGTAACTTCAGGCCTCATAAAATAAATTCCTAAGTGGACTTGGTGCAAACATTTCAAATCCTCTTCAGCCCACAAAATCAAGAGCCAAAAGGTAACCTCAATTCACAGGACTCTTCTGGAAGATGGAAAAGCCCAAAGTCAAGATGAAAGAGTATTTGAGACGAGAAATCTAGGTACATTGAGTCTGGAGAAAGTGTAAGTCAGAGCTTTAACTGCACATGTATGTGCAGAAGGGCATATTAGAACAGGGCAAGGTATTTTCACATGTTATTGAAGAGAAAAGGAGGAAAAATACTGTGGTTAAGCTGCAGCAGGGTATACTTTGCTAGACCGTTCAATTCTGGAAAGGGGTTACTACTATGCAGCATTTAGGTCAGTGGAGCAAACTGCCATGGGAGGGTGTGGAGTCAGTCATGGCTAGACTAGGTAAGTGTCTATTACAGATGATCTAGGATGACCCATTTAGAGGTGTCTTCCAACCCAAATGTTTCTGTGATTTTTGTTCTCTTCAGGTACAACTCGTGTCAGATTGATTTGTTCTTCCTGTTAGTATGTGAATTATTATACCCCTATTAACAAAAGAGCCCTCTGCGCTAAGAACAGCGTGTAAGCTAGAAATATTACCCATGTTACTTGGCATGTTATAGAAGATGTAAAATGCCAAGTAATTATTGCATAAACTCAATAGTGTGTTTGTGTTTATGAATAATCTCTTGAAATCTGTGTTAAAATTAAAATACCTTATAAATATTTAGACTATTCTTAGAACATTTTGGTTTCTTCCTTAGAATAAAACTTTTTTTTCCACAGAAATGTCTCCATATTTTAAAGATGGGAAGTGTGTAAAGTTTTAGAGAATAGTTTTGCACAGGAGGTGAGATACACTCTGTGTCCCCATGACCACACGAACTACATACATCTCTCCTCCTACAAATGCTCGTCGTACTGCTAGCTTCCAGGGAAGGGTTTAGAGGCCTACAGATCGGTAAGCCGATGCATGTGTGTGTATGTATGTATGTGCATACCTTTAGGTAATAGTGTGATAGTCTTACTCAATAGTTACTGTAGTCAGTGAAATTTTTAGTTGATCCCAGAACACAGAAGACGTTTTCTCTATTCCAGGTTATGATTTCTTTCATGACACTATATTGTTCAAAAGCAAGCTCTACTGTTGAGAAATTAAAGTCAGTGCATGGGGAAGGATTCACTTTTATCAACAGAAGAAGCATAATGTTTAGCTAACCATCCATAGCAGGGAAAATAATTTCTTTTTGGGCTCAGTCCAAGTTCCATTGACTTTTACGATACTTGGATCAAGCTTTCTAATCATGTTGCTGTGATGATCTGCAAACCCACTGGGGACTTTATTGCTCATTGCCAGGACTAGTCGTAATGAAATGATATAAAAAACACCGATGCTGAAACCTAGATCTGCAGTTCAAGTTAAGGATTTCTTTGACTTGTCAGAATGAAAGAATAAGAGTAGGCCCAGCAAAGGTAATTCTTACTCTATTTACTTATCCTCTTTAAATCCCATTTGAAACTACTGTAGGATTGGTGTATTAGTAAGCAGTCCTTAGAGAAGCGGTGAGAAGTGCTTTACCGTGTCCTAAGGGCATGCCAGGTAGATTGGGTATAGTGAGCCTGCTTGGAGCCTTTTCCTGGGGTCTCCTAAATCTGCTTGTCTCCTGTGAAGTAGTCCTGACAGAAAAATGGCTTGTTTTCTTTGAGTGCTTGCTGTTTTATCATATAAGTGGTTTCTAGTGGTCACAAAGGTTCTGGAACAGTGTGATAATGGTCTGGGATATAATTGACTGAATTTTAATATATCTGTTGTAACATCCTGAATCAGAATTGGTGGTATTAATCTCTGGAAATACTCAAGTGGGAGTTTGAATAAATCTTTGGAGATGTAGATTGCAGTAGGGGTCTTTTTTGTCCTTTTTTTCCTCTAACTTCTCACCTTTCTCAGTCTTTAATTGTGTCTGAGTTTCTGAAAGATCACTATTGTTTGTTATGCCTTTTATTCCTCATGAGAAGCCTTTAACTTGATTTCTTAGGTTTCTTAGCAGTGGCATTATGTTTTGCTGGCAGAAACATTTTTGCTGCCTAGCATGTTGACTCTGTTATCTGAAAGTGTTTTTGGGTCCTATGCACTTTCTTGGCTCCTTTCCTAGGGCAGTTTTTCCTCAGTTGGACTTTCTACAGTCAGTGTGGCCTCTCACCATTTTCCTGTTTTTATTAATTTTTGAGCAGAAGCCTGAATACAGAATCAAATCTTGAGATTTTAAGGGTATAAGTCTCGGTGAAGTTGCCCCCTTGCAGTCCTTTGTCTTTTGCTTGCAGCTGCACTAAAGCTCTTCTGAACACAGTAGAGAGAGCAAAGGTGGCTTTAAACCAGTTTTTCCATTTGTCTGGTTCCTGGAGCATCCAGGCTTTGAAGATAGTCCACAATAATAGGAAACACCCTCAGAAACCAGGTTTAGCTAATCCCTGCCAGTCTCTGTAAGTCAGCCATAAGGCCTTTTTCTGGCATTTAGTGGTAGGGTATCCATGTGAGTTGGCACCTAACTTTTGGACACAGACATGAGTAAGGTGAGGCTCTGCTCACCTGCATTGCCATTTGTGTTTCAAAGGTCAGTAATTTTCTTCTTTAAAATATATTGCTTTTTAGTGACCTTTCTGTGGATAGTAAATAAAGGTATTTTAGAAGGGGATCGGTTTAGTACACTGTTTGGGAGTCTTTATTTTATTTTCACTCTGTTGTCTTGGCCATCGCAAAAGGATATCAGGGTGGTACTTTGCCCACAACAACATTTATGAGTCTTGAAAATTCAGGATAGAACCAGTGTGTCTGCCCTAAAGTAATGAGCCTTCTGTCAAGTACTGCATCCTGGATAATTGTTAGTTAGGGCTTTTAAGTTCAGTAGGGTTGCTGGTAAGCTTACTTCTTCAGCTAGTACTGTAGTGATAACAGAAATTGAAACCTTCCATCTTGCCTTTTCTATAATTCTTCATCTATGCTGCACATCTCAAGATAGTGGACAGGTGTTACCTTTGTAAGGGGCCACGAAGGTTGAAGACGACACTCTGCCCATGGACCATCCTTGCTTACTAGCTGGAAATTACTACTCCACCACTCTACTTGTTGAAAGAGCTGTGGGAATGCTCTGTTTCTTACTGCAGGCAAAGCATCTGGGTTGGCTTTGGTTGAAGGTCAGTGGAGGGCTCACATTGACTGAGGGAGGAAACATAAGCCTCCAGCCAGCGAGGAGCAAGTGGGGAACAGAAGCACCTTCAGCTTTCACAGCTAGAGGAAGAAGAGGCCTTCTGTCGTAGGTCTTAGCCAGCAGCAGTTTGCCTTTAAATGAGACAACGGGCTAGATCAGATAGCTACAAGCTTTTGTATTACGTATTTTCCTAAATGATGCTGTGGACTACTGTTTGAAATTCATATGCAAAAGCATACCAGAACCTGTCTTGTAATTGTACTTGCAGGACCTTTCCACTGTCTTCCAAAAGCTAGCCTTTTATCTGAGATTATTCTCCAGGCTGTTGATTACATTTTTGAGAGCTGCAGTGTTCTCAGTGATGATTGCGTCAGGACCATCAGTTGTTATTTCCAGGTCCTCAATTTTCTTTTCAGCCTCCTGCCGTGTTAATCCCAAACCTTCAAGCTTCCTGTCCATGGAAACCATAGTAGCCTGGATTAGGTCCAGCCTTCCAGAAATACGTACTGCATGCCTTGTAAAGAAATTAGATAATACTGGGTGGCCGAGGACCACAGCTCTAGATGTTGCCAAACCAAAGGCAGGTAAGCAGGTAAGCCCTTTTAACAGGCTGAAAACTGTGTATGAATATGCTGCCAGATCCCTCGCTGATCTTAATTTCCTCAAGGGCATGTTAAAGTCACTGCCCATTCTCTTGTGAAAATCATAGACAACAGTGTTAAAATCTTAAATCACTTGGATGATTGTGACCAGTAGGTCATACCATACAGCACACCTGGAAAATATCTTTTTACACAGCTCCTGAAAGCAGATCCACAAATTCCTTTTAAAATACATCTTAAATCAGCTGTGTTTTTCATCATCTTAGTGAATTTGGTTGTTTTCTTAAAGCTGTCCACCTAGTCCCAGGCACTTGGTTTGGCATAATTTTTCCCATGTCGCTGTATGTTGTGGTGTTCCCTTCTCCATCCAGGGAGAAGGCTATGCCTGCAGAAGGCAGCGGCACCAAGCCCACTGTCCACTTCCCCCTTCCTGCAGTGCCTTCCTGCCCTGGGCTGAGCCTTGCTGCCATGGACACGCTGGGTGGGTGAGCTTTCTCCTCCGAAATGGTGGTGGAGCAGCAGCTGGGGTCAGTCGCAGGCGTGCTGGAGACTTGTTTTGCTTGTGAAAATACCGTAACCTTTCTGATCAGTGCATGCGTGGTGAGACATTTTATCTCTGCATTTCTGCAAAAGCGAATGAGAAGGTTAGATTCCTGTTAGTGGCAGAAGCCAGTATTGAAATCTTTGCGAAAGACTTCTCACTCCAGTTAAAGGAAGAACATGCCTGTTTTACAGATTTTTGCTGTTACAGTTGTCTTGGCCAAACTTGACCCTTGACTTCATCCCCGACTGACACAAAAGCTCTCACTGTGGATACACTTAGGACAAACCTTTACTTTTACTGAAACACTTTTTGCTTGCTGGATGAGGGAAGAGGGACCTCAGGAAAAAGCTGTGCCAGCAAATAATGTGATTTTGCTGGTACGAATGAAGGCTGTGCTGAGAACACACTGTCAGTACAGTTTGCTAGGACAGCTGCACCAGCAGAGCTATCCTATTCTGGATACAGCCTTGTCTTCTGTTCCAGTTTGTCATGTATGATTTATCTTTCTGTCACCTCTTCAGGTCCCTAGGTACCTCTCAGCATAAAAAGAAATTAAAACACAATACAGATAAGTCTGGTGTGTATTGGAGTCTTGACCTTTAATATATCAGGTTTTCATACTGCAACTTTCCCAGCAAATAGGCTGTCCTACAAGAACTGAGGTTGCTTTAGTGATCTGCAGAGGACCCACCTCAGCCATGCTTCAGTTTTATTTGCTTCCACCTACAAACTCTCAAGCTGCCTGAAATGCCTTTGAGAGGAGATAAGGTTTTCAGATTGCCTGGGAGATCATAACCATGAACGCCAGTGGTCCAATGAGGAAAAAAAATCACCGTCAGAAATCAGAAAACAGCCTGGCAACCCAAATGTCAGAAGGATTGCTTAATGTTTTGTCCTGTTATACCAGTTTAATTTTTGTCAGACTTTGGGGTTTGGTTTTTTTTTTCCCCTTGGTGCTCTCGTTATGTTTTCCTTCCTTTAATAAAGAAAGCATTTGCATCTTGCTCTGTGCTTTTGTGGCAGCATTCCTCCTGAGCAGACCAGTACGTTGCTCCGATGGCAGATTTGCAGTCAGATTCCTTAGATCCATAAACCATCTTATTTAGTTGTTGAGTATACCAGATTTGAATTTTAAAAATCCAGTCGCATTTAAAATACCACAGAGGCCAAAACCTGATGTAAATTTTGAGAGGCATCTGAAGAATTGCTCTGTATTTCAGTCATAAAGCTTTGCCAGCATTACCTTTTGACCAGATCACTGTTTGATTGGGTTTCAGTTTCCTGTTCTTCTCTGCAACTACTGAAGATGTTTTTTTTTTCCCCCCAAGAGACAGACAACTGTGTCTTTAAAGAAACAAAACAACTGTGTCAACAGATGGGAGAGAAAATGCTGCGTCTGAAATAGTGCTAGGAATAAACCGTGTTAAAAATAGGTAGTCTTGCCACAACTGTTTCTTTGGCCAATGTGGAAATCCTTCTTTCCCATACTAGCATGTTATCAAAACTATACTAAAACCCTGCTAGAAAAACTGCCAATTCAGTCTATAAAAGTGTTGCTAGAACAATAACTACACTTTTCCTGCCTAATTGTAATAGTCATGCTAGTAAAGGAGAAAGGCTAAGGAAGCTGTGCTACCACAGGAGAGCTCTTCACAATTCCCGTGACTGACCCCTGGCCAACAGCAACTAAAACACAGCTCTTGTGTTGTGGATATAGATTTTAATGATGTGACCCCCCTCTCTCCACCCCCATCAGTACTATGACAACTAAGACATCAGAAGGTGTCAGAATTTTGACCTTTCTTAGAAGTGTTGTTTCATTCCTGGGTATGGAGAGAAATAATTTTCCTGTCCCACAAACTATGTGGGGAGAACCCACAGCAGTTTTGCTAACAAGTTGGGTTTTTATAAAAGAAAACTCTTGCCCTTTCCAAAATAGGAAAGCAAGCCGAATTACGCTTAAACATGCTTGTTACTAGCAGAATTACAGCTGTAGTTTAGACATTGCATTTCTGCTTTCCATCTGTTGTCTCACTTTATTTTTGCTGTCTGTCTCCTTGCTTTCAATTGTCTCTTCTGTGTCTCAGTTTATCCAATTTTCAGGGCTGGCCAGCCATTTCAGCATTATCGCTGTCCTAATGGCTGTAAGGAGAGCAGAGAAGCTCTTCGCTAAATGATTTTTTTTTTTCCACAATGCCTCTGCGCTTTGTTTGGTCGGTTTTTGTTTGTGCTTGATGCTCCATGTTGTGTCATCTGGGAGATGAGAGGAGATGTTTGCATAATGTGTATTTTGCTGGAGTTGTTTAATTTCTGCAAACATTTATATTCTACAGCTCACAGTGCCTCTGGGGCAGGGACAGATTATAATCTCAAACAGAACAAATCAGAGGGTTGACCCCACGCTGGCCACCTCCAGCAGCCTGGAGTTGCTGGAGAACAGGTAGAGCCTGGCCCTCAGTGCTCCCCTCCCCACGTCCCACCCAGCCCTTGGCCAGGGGGACCTGCCTAGGAGGAAGCAGCCTCGGGCAGCTGAGCATAATTTAGGACACCCTGCGGCATTTGAAATTGATTCCTGATCTCTGAGGCGAAATGCAAAGGTAGATAAGGCCCCATCATCTGGGGAGAAGGGCAGAGGCAGGCGAGCAGCCTGCTGCTGAGGGTAAATTCCCCGTGACCTGTTACAGCCCTGCTGTTTGCTACAGGCTTTTCCTTTCCCACTTGTCTGCAGTCGAGGAATGCTCCTGGGGATCCGTGCTTGCCTGGAAGTTGTCTTTGTTAGATTACTGTTGCTTGCTAAGACTAAAGGAAATTTAAAGGAAAAGAAAAGGTTTCAGATTACTTTAGAGGCTGCCCAGTTCCTTCAGCACATCAAGGAAAGAGCCACATTCCTTATCAAAGCAGTGTTTTCATTATCCCTACTCTTTCCTCATTCCTATGGGAGGGAAATGGAAACAGTGGAGTTGAAACGCCCATGATTTTCCACTCTTCTTGCAGTGGATAAGAAAACTCCCAGTTCACTCTGTAAAAAGGCTCAGAGAGGCTCATCAGCGAGTCTGGATGGGTGGGATTTCCTATGGTAGCTTCTTACCTCATCTTTTCTGTGTTACCTCCTTCCCCCTCTGTGTTCCCCTGCAATCCGTGCATAGTATGTACGTATGTCTGTGTCCACTCCAAGGATACGTCCCATGGCTTTATTTTAATTTGTTTTTGCTTTACTAGTCTATGAATGAGTAAAAAATACTAGTACTTTACATGTATAAGTGCCAGTTTGATTAACAGCTGAATTCTGCCTTTTTCCAGCATGATGAGCCCTAAAGGAAATCAGGGGAAGTTTTGTGCAACATCCTCAGTCTGTGAAAAACCTATGTTCAGAAAGATCCACGCTACCTATTCACTTTTGACTTGAACGCCTGCTTTCCTTTGCTGAATTGGCTTTACTGATGAGAGGTGGAATTAAGCATATGCTTAAATGACTTGCTTAGCTGTGACTGAGGCTGTGTAATTTGTCTGCTGGAGCTTTCCCATTGCATTCAGTGAGAGCAGACGCAGGCCACAGTGACAGAGAGGTGCTGCAGTTGTAATTGGCAGGATATGCCAATTAAAACTTACTCCCTTTGTATTGTAAAATAAGGTTTTGCTTTCTCACTACTGCCAGTTTCAAATTATGGTTGTGAATTGTGGTCAAGTCAATACGGTTTTATGGGACAAGTATAGCAAAATATTTTTGCTTCAGCTGTAGGAATATATAGCTAAAAGCTCTCCTGTAGTTGTACCCAGGCTAACTGCTTGCTGTTGCACTGCCTTATTTTTCAGACTGTTTCATTCTTGTGTTGGACACCAAAATCGTTTGAAAACATTCACTGGCAGCATTTAATAGCATATATTTAGAATGTGAAATAAAGGAACCAGGCATTTGTGATGCACCACTAATCTATTAGTAATTTGTTTAACTCCACTCCTCCACACATGCAAGAGAATAAAATAGAAGTTATTAAAATACAAGTGATTTAAAAAAAATTCTTCATATTTATGACCATTTGGGGTTTTTTTCTTTAATGTACCAGCTTGTTTTCTTTTTCTGAGAGTCATTGGTGGTTGCAGAAGGTGAAAAATTGCAAACAAAACTAAGGAGACGTTCAAGTTAGCCGTGGAGCCAAAAGTGTGATTCAGGAGCTGAAAATATCCCTGCGCTTCATGCATCAAACTCAAGCACTGTGCTTTGGCAACACCCCCTGGATTAGAAGTGGAGTTTGAGGTCATTCCTCCTCCAGCCTGCCATGTATGGATAGGGCCCACGCTCATGACAAATTACTGACTTACTGAGCACACACCAAGAGCAGAGAGACATTGGTGCAGAGGGATCTCACCTCACTGGAGGACCAAAGACTCCACTGCTGCCTTTCTCTTGTCTGTCTTTAGTTAGACCTGGAGGACTGGCATGGAGATACTGGGAAGGAGGACACTATAAACAGTCCATTTCTAGATGTGGCGATAACATGGGGTGGTGAGGTAGAGCATTCGTCTCCTTGTAAAGAAGTCACACAGCAGCCAGCAGAAGTGCTGACAAAGTGTGTGGTCAGAGGTGTTTTGGTGGCCCATTCAGATTTTTAAGACAAATGATCCGCTGCCAGTGATGGTGCTTCATTGTGGCTGCTGACCTGAAACGACAGTAGTGTATCCTGTGCTGTACAAACCGTCTTTGCAACCAGGAGCATAGTGGCAGACTCATCTCAGCTTATCTGGTGTAAATCCAGAGTGCCTTGAATAAAGTCTGTGCTTTGACTTAACACCAGTCTTGCTGAGGTCTTAGTTTTATTTTATAGAGAATATTGGCTTAGATTTTGCAGGTAACAACAACCAAAACTCTGTAAACAGACCCCAAGTCCTTAGATTATTTTCCCCGCTGACAAATTCCTGTTGTTCCCAGGCATCACACTTCCCTCCCGGTGTCCTGCACGTCTGACTAGTTGCTAGCTTCTCAGGGGCAAGTTAGCTTTCATCTACCACTGAGATTGTCCAGCGCTGCTGCCATCGCTCTGCCATGGGCTTGAACTCGTGATGGTCTTTCCATGGAGATGGAGGTAATTTTGACAGCTCAGGTGATTGCCGTGGGTTTGTAGGACACCTGCTGCATTGCAGCCTGCCTGCTGGGTGGCTACGAGTGGCTCTGCCTCAGTTTCTTCATTGTGTGCCTGGCTGTATTGGTTTTCCCCAATGCACGGGTGTCATAGCAGGGTGGTCATTCAAGGAGGGAAGGAAAGCCAAGGCGCTTGGTGTAGGAGGTTCCTCATGGTGATTTTGCTGAAGCCTGTTTGGATCCCTTAGAGCATGAGCTTTACCTGGAATCCGATCTTGGGCTCGGCTGAGGCCTGATGTTTTTGCCTTCTCTGCCCACTCCTGGAGGATCAGCAGATGTACTTGCATCTTGCTGCCAGCTGCATGCACAAACAGCCCTCTTGCCTTGGTGACAGCAGGCTACCTAGGCAATTGGGTTGAGCAGTGTATATGGACACTGTGTCAATTGTCAGCCTCCATTGTCCAAAAGCATCAAGCCTGGTTAGTGAGGGCACTGATCTCAGCTGGCAGTGTCTAAACCATTATTTGCAGTGAGGTTATGGACCTATACTTAGGGGGATGTGCTCTTGCTAATTTAGCTCCTAGCTGAAGTGAAAAAAAAGTAACCCAAAATCATAGCTCCAGCGGTGGCAGCAAAGTAAGATCCTGCGCGGAGTGGGCTCTGGGGATAGAGGAGATAATGTAGAGAGGATCCAAAGAAGAAATTATGTGCTTGATTTTAATAAAGTGAATCACCTATGTGTAATGTGAACAAACAAACAAAGTTCACAGGTGATGTTCCAAAAGTCATTTGGCATGATATATCTTTTAGGTAAATTTTGTTCTGACTGCTAACTTTCTGCAGAGCCTGAGAGACAATAAAACCAGCTCCGCTAACACACACACACATGTTAGTAAATATGCCTATTTTTATTTGTATAATATGTATACATATGCACATAGACATATATACATACATATATTTATCTATATACGCACATGTATGTATGCTTGTAAATTCATGCATGTATAAATTTCAACAAGTTAAAATTTTGCAAAGATTTCTTGGTGCTCTTTTCATCCAGATCTGCAACATGGTGCTAGCATGCAGGGTACCAAAATGAAGAAAAACTGTCAATAAACAAAATTTAAATGGGCTATTACACTCCTATTGAGAAAAATCTGGAAAACAAAAAAAGCATAAATACTGGAAAATAAATTAGGCTTCAAATGTCTTTCTGTTTTAGTAATGAAGACAAAAATGTTTACAGCATAGAGACATTTGATTCAAAAAATAAATTATATCCTTTTAACTTTGGTGGTAGTTCAAGATTTGATCCATTAATTTCATCAAACTGCTTGTAGAAAAACATATTTCTGCAGTATTGAGAGCTGCCAGAATGACCTGGAATTAAGAGGGCAAAGGTAGAGACACTGTAAGTATTTTAATTCATCTATTCACAGATGATTTGTGTGAACACATTAAGAATACCAATAAAGTAATGGGAATAATTTTCTTCCACTTTTTCCAAATTCAATTGCGTACAGTATGATTGCATTTGATCAGGACATGAATGTCATTTCTCAGATGACTGTGTTCTGCCATTGATCATATGAAGTCAATTTAAAGTATGACATTGCTTTTGCCTTCCTCAAGTAGGGAAGACATTTTTGCTTCTAGTCTTAGCTGCTGTAGCTATCAAATTGTGTGTATAATAAATTGTGCTTTGTTTAGAGAGCAGTAACTGTAAAATATTGCCCATTCAGAGAAAAAGTACTGAGGTTAAGATTGATGCCTGGAGCTTAATGCACCATAGCTGCAATCAAGCAAATTTTAGACTTCTTACGTCTCCCATTACAGACTGTAATTCACAGAGTTCTCCAGACTTTCTGTGTTTGGAAAGGAAAAGGGGGCAAAAAGAGCATTAGAAAATCCACACAGACTGGGTTCACAGTCTCTATATACTACAGTACAGAAGCTTGCATGGTCAATTCATTGTATTTAGTAAGAAAACATCTATAAAGGGGGATTTGAACCCATGGAGAAGTGGGAGATTTGCATATAGCCTTACCGCTTTGAGTTACCAGCCATGAATTCAAGCCCTTGGGTGGCATGCTACAGACGTGTGCACGTTTTTCTACCTGTGTTGCCTGGCTCTTCTTTGGTACAGATTATCCTATACAATCCTGGAACTTGGCTGCAATTTAAATAGCACCTGGCTTTCTTATAGACCTGGTCAAACTGAGGCTTTAGGTAAATTCCCAAACCATGGTAAGGTACAGTCAGTGCTGGAATGCTGTCTGCTGCAAACCAGTTAAGGAGTAACACGGGCATGGCTTTATTTGACCTTTGTACTCTTGAGGCAATTTCTTCCATTTATTGTGCTATTTCGGAACCTTTGAATAATTAGCAGTAAAATAAATATTATTCAGTTGCTTTTCTTAAACTTTACTTTCTGATTAAAATACACCTGAGATTTCTGGTATTTTTTACTTTGTAAAGTGCACAGGGATCTCCCTGTCACCACCCTACCCCCAACTGACCTTACAGTGTTGGTGTAACAGATATGTAAGTAGTAATATAAAACAAAGTCCTTCTTCTTGTTGATCCATTAAATGAATTATCTTCATGGTCAGATGATGCTGATGCCTACTGCTACATTTTTGTTTCGCCACTGAAGGTGTAGTTTTATGATTACAGAATGGTTATGGGAGTTGCCAAGGGATAAGCTAGCAGTCTTTCAAAAGCAGATGGTGTAAGAGTCATTATCAGAGCACTTCTGCCCGTGTGTTTCCAGGTCCCATGTAAAAGGCCAATCCCTGAGTGTCCAAGATACAAAGTTCAAGTTGAAAAAAACTCTTTCAAGCAGTAAGACATGCCATGCTTCTCATACTCTCATTTCCCTTCTGATGTGCTTGTTTAACCTTAGTCTCCGTGGCTGGCAAACAACTGCAGCAGATAGGAGAGTCATGACCAGATAGGACCAAATACTAGCAAATACTCAGCAGTGGTGGTTGCATTGCTGTCTGTCTTTGGTAGGCAGTCATTGAAGGCACGCTCGTTTATTTTTGCTGCCAAAGAACCAAGGATTGCACAATTTTTTACTAATGCGCTGATAAAAACAAATTAAAAGTTCCTGGGTTTAGTATCACAACAATGCCTCTGGGAGCTTTAATTGGGCAGTAAAATCCTGTTTGATGACACATGCATTATCTGGGGTTGTTAGAGACTTTGCAGGTTGGCCGTTCCCTCAGACTGTCTTGTTTGCTAGCACCAGTGCTGCTGTAAGATGGTAGGTTAGTAAGGAGATGCAGTAGTACTGCCTAGACAAAATCATACTGTCCTTAACCAGATCTTGCTCTGGATAATATTTTGCCTAATTGTAAGTAGCGATTAAGTTTCTTAAAGACTCAGAAACTGATCCAGCCTTCACTGAAATCAGGGGGAGTCTTTCACACTTGGATCAGATGCTAAGGTATCCTTTGAGGAACGCTGTTGAAGACAGTGAGGTTTCCACAGTGAGAGGGAAGATGCTGGCTCCCATCAGTTAAGAGCTAAAAAAAGAAATTAGGGGAAATGGAATACAGTGTTCCTCATGGATTTCAGTTTAAATACTCTTTATGAAGCTGGAGCAGCAGCAGTGTGATTTTGTTTCATAAATGACATCTTTCACTTACAGCTTCATTCTCTTCATGAAAGTCCCCTCTGCTCCTGCCAGGGTGCTATAGAGAGGATTCAGTGTAAATGAGAATAGAGACCTTTGTCTCTGGGTTGCGGATTAGATAAACCGATTCACAATGCATGTTAATTAAAAATAACTGTGAGCAAGTGTAGCCAGCATCACTAAAGCCAGTTAGGCCTGTGAAAGCACAGGATGACCTCCTTGGGCCTGGAAGGTATCCATGCCACGCCAGGGGGAGGACGCTACAATCCAGAGCACCCCTAGGTCCCTCTGAAGGATGGGAGAATAAGGACTCATGACATCTTTATTGCTTTGCTTTGTTTTTTTGACTGGAACTTTTCTCAGGCCACTTAGAAAAGTAGCAAGTGAAATACTGGCTCTGCTAAAAACAGAGTTTTGCCCTTGAGTCTAGCCGTGCCAAGGTTTCACCCACAGATTAAAACTGTATCGGGCCCTGTCTGTTCAAAGGTTCAAAAGTGGTTCCTGGCTCCACATCGAGATCATTTCCTAGAAAGCTGTATATTGATGTGATAAAGCATCAGGTTCTGGAGCCGGAGCATATGTTATTTTATATACTCAAGATGGCTGTACAGAGCACTGTTGACATTGCCGGTCAGTAACACATTATCATTTGCTATTTGTTTTTGTTGCTGATAGCAAACATTACAGGAAAAAAAAAAAAGCATAAGCATATGCTTTTTATTGCTAACTGGTTCCAGGCCTGCTTTACCCCTCAGCTTTTGGCACCCCGCTTCCACCACCTCACATCTGCACTCTGCTAGCAGTGGAAGTGCCATGCATCACCCACCCCACGGTGGACAGGCTTTGCCCTGTGTGTGGGGCAGCATGGGCAGCAGTCGCACTCGCTGAAAGCGGAGGGAGGTTTGCATTTGGCTTCAGTGCCAGTATGGTCAGGCCACGGGCACAGATCTGCAAGTCCAGGGTGCTATGTTTGAGGTTTTGCTGTCCCAAGTGCCCTGGCGTGCTCCTCTGCCATGACATTTGTAAGCCCTTGAGGAGCAGGTACCTTCTGCTGCAGTGACCTGACTGCCCTGAGACAGTGGCCAGCCGGGGCTCAGCATCATGGCCAGGGCAAAGAGCAGGAAAAGGGGCGAGACGAGCTGTACTTCCCGCTGGGAGTCTGTGCTCCCCTGGGTGCTGCCCTGTCTGGGAGCACATCCACCCTGGGATGCCCACACTTGTTGCCCATCCCTGTCACATCATCCTGGGGTGGCATCTCACCTGTGGGCGTTCAAGGACACAGGGGAGCCTGAAAGAAAGTGCCCTGGGCAAAACGTGTACTGCGGTTGTCTGTGCGCTCACACTGGTCTTCAACAAAATCAGAATAGCCAGGCCCGTTGCACTATGTGGTCACTAGAGATCACTGAAGGTTTGTTGTCTCAGTATTAATGAGGTGGGCATTTCAGTCAGCTCCCTCAGTAGCCTCCATGTATTCAATAACCCCCTCCCTGCGGTGTAAATAGGGTAGCCTGTAGCTGGCTAACGCATCTAACACGTTAACGAACACAAGTCCTGGTGCTCTGTGCCTTGGATGCGCAGATGTGCGTACACTCCTGCATACATGCCTATAGCAGGTCTTTTGTATACAGAAAGTGCCTTTTTGTGGTCTTTCCCAGAGCACCATCACATGTAAAGAGAGATGTAAGATTTATGAGTGATTTTCACAGTGTACACTAATAACTTTCTAAAACAGACTAGCATCACATGGAAAGGGAATTTTTAGAGGTGATCTCACTTTTAAAGCACAGTGCTAGACAGGAAAGAAGCTCTGATTCAATAACAGGAAAGTATTTGCATTTAATTAAAAAATATGTGCTCTCAAATTCTGATTTGGGCATGGTCTTTTCAAAATTAGGCAGAAATTAGGCAGGAAAACCTGGAACTGCAAGACCTAAAGGTAAATAGACTACAAAGGCACTTCCGTGCTTTGTGTGTTTACACTGCTTGTTGTATATACGTCATGTTTGAAAATACATCATTGAATGCACCTTTTGGTCTAGTATGTCTATTGTTTTCACTTTGGAATATATTAGTTGACATGTATTCTAGCCCACAGCAAGTTGGAAACCACAGGACAGCTACTGATTGCTGGTGCCACATTGCTCTGGGGGAAAAAGACCCGAGTAGCAAGAAGGGCTGTGACTGAATCTGTGCAGTTCTTAACTGTTGATGTAGCCAGTGCCGTAATGTCAATTAGGTTATAAAATGAAACAGCAGGCTGAATTGACCATAATCCTTAAAAATTTTTCATATTTGTTTTCCAAATAGGTGGAGGAGAGAGTCAACAGCCATATTTGCTGGAGCGGTGAACCAAATTGCCTTGACTGGAACCATTACTCACGTGCACCTTTGACGGCAGCAGCCAGGTAGGAGAGCAAAGGATGGATTTGAGTGAACTGAGGGAGCGGGCCTCAGTCAATAGTTTTTCATTCTCAGAAGGCTTCACATGGAAGTCACATTTAAATACTGATTACATGTCCTTTTGTTACAACTGAAGTCAGCTCTTGCTGAAATCACAGGCATTTCTCTTTTGGGACAGGTTATGTTTTTGTTCATTTGGAAGTGCTGTCTTTGCTTTGCCCACGTATCTGGTTTGCCACTTTACCTTTTCTGTGCAGTTCTTGCATCAAGCATCCAGGAAGCATACTTGTTGAACCAAATAAAGCTCCTCTTCTCTAATCTTCTCTGCACGGGCACATTCTTGATGGTCAGAGAATTGTTAGCCCTCAGAATTTAATGAGACTGGCTTGAAATAGTGAGAAGTTAAGAAAAAGTTTGATCCTTCTCATTATCCAATACTTATCTGCAACCATAGGAGCTAGGCATATAAGGAAGACACGAGAGATTGTCATGTGGCGTCATGACCGCAGAAGATGTTCAAAGAAAATGCAGAACACATTTTGGGATAAACCCCCAGGTTTTTCAGAACTACGTATATGGTATTGGACCTATGTTTCATCCTATATATGAATTGAAGGACAGAATGGAGGGGATTAAATTGAGAGAGGCTGTCCCTTCAACCTTTGCTCAAACCTGGAGCTGATCCCAAACATTCTGCAGTTCAGGGTGGTGCTATATGGGATATCTCTTCTTATGGATCCCTCTCCAAGTCCCTGCGATGGAAGTCGTGTGTATCTGCGTTGCACTCTTTCCCCTCCACAGTCTCTGAGAGCTAACGGAGATCTTTCCGTGCAGCCTGGGATTGGAGCTGAGTGGGTGAGAGGGGAGCAAACTGGTGGCTGTCAGCAGGGGTGATACCAGCGAACATGTCGGCAAAAAAGAAGGCATCATCCCCGCCAGAGGTCATCTGGAATTTACGTTGAAAGTTCAGCAGGAAAACAAACTGTCCTCATGCACCCCTGGGCCCTGCTGCCAGTTTGAGAAGCATTAATAGCGTGTGAAATTTATAAGCAGGAGTAATGGAATACTCCTGCAGTACAGAAAGCTAGCCACATCCTGACTCACCAGGCAGGATTTAAGTGGAAAACTGGGAACTTTGGTATACAAGAGCATGGCGGGCATCCTCTGAAATGGGGTTTTAGCATAAATTTTTCAGGTTTCGTTAGTGTGTAACTTAATGGTACTTCTGTGCATTGGGTCCTTATTGCTGTGGCTCTCTTGCGTGGTGAGAACTCTCCCTGATAATGGGGTCAGCTGACTAATGGCACGCTTTACTTTTTTGTTTGGAACAATTGAATTTTAGAATAGATGCTCTCAATTAATGTAGTTCAGACCAATGTTATCGTAACTATGATAATATGTACCACTACCTTGTGTGCTAGGGATATTAAGGCAAGCACTTAATACTGGTAGGGTAGGAAATACACTGTGTGAGCTAATAAAAGGCTCTCATTAAGAAACTGAACCCTATTACTGTGTGCTTTACAGGTGAAAGCTTGCAGTCTGATTCCATTGCTAGATATGGGGCGATAGGAAGGCACATTTTCTCTGAAGACGGGAGCGTGCAATGCTGCCAAACCAGCAGTCCCAGGTGCCCTGCAGGGAATGATTCTTGCAGCAGAGCGAGATTGCACAAGCTGTGGCGTGGAGGACTAGCTGCTTTATTTTGGCTGAGAATCCTTTGAAGGTACTGGTCCCGATTCTCTACCGCCTGAAACCTTTTGCTATTTATACCTGGGTAAAGTGAATGCCGAGCGAGCATAAAATGCCACTACTCTAGTGCTAAAGGAGCTGTTATCCGCTTTGCCCAAATATAAATGACTATGCCTAGGGTGAAGCAAGTTCAAGGTCTCTCTTTTTGTTATGACATTGTCCCTAGATCCTGCTGCTCACTGCTGACAGTGTGAACAGGAGGCGGCTGTGACTTCGTGGCGGTTTCAGCTCAAGATGAGCAAACTCGGGGGGAGGCAAGAGCACTCCCTTCTTGTCCCTCTATTAGAGAGAGGAGTTTCTTCTTCCGCGTCCTGGAGGTGGCCGAGCAGGGTGGCGGGACAACGCATTGATCTGCTAGCTCTCGGACAGCCCGGGGTGGCAAGAAAGACACTCGAAAACACCCAGGGGAGGCAGAAACGGGCTCTGCCGCCTCCAGCCTCCCAGTCCCCGGGCACCAAACGCCGCCGCGGCCGAGCTCCTGCCCGCGGACGCCGCTGCCCCACTCCCCGGGCGCCGGCGGGGGGCCAGGGCTGCGCTCCGCCGCGGGGGCGCGC
>VYZV01039884.1:58212-99710 GCA_013401275.1 Pandion haliaetus | reverse complement strand
CGGGCGGCGTCGGCGGCGGCGGTGCTGGCCGCGGGCCGGTGCCGGGCGAGAGGCGGCAGAAGAGCAGCCTGCGTCTGCCGCAGCTGCCGCCTGCCAGCCAGCCCTTGTGCCCTCGGGAAGCTGCGACAGCCTTCTGCTGGCGGGGAGGGGCGCTTGCCGTGNAAATAAAAATCAGGGCTTGTTTAGTGAAATCTAACAACTTAGCTTCATTTTTTTTTTTCCCCATACGCAAGATGTGCTTCGTGCGTCTCCCGTGCAGCCACAGACGGCTGTATGATAGCCGGCAGCTCATTAACGTGCTGTATACTGGAAGGACATGGTCCTTGAAATGATCTGGCACCGCAAGCTGCTGCTTTCAAACTGGAACAGAGACAGATAAGGATATCGTGAAGGAGAAATTCGGCATGGCATATTATAAAATTGCATCCTTAAACAAACTGGATACTTTTGGCAGTATTTCATATCTTGTCAATAGAACCCATATATATTCATGTGTATTTTAAGTAGAATATAGTGTACTGCAATTTCTGCTATTCAAGCAAATATCTTGGTAGAGTAATTTAAAAACAGATATTTTTCTTATAGCCAGCACTGCACCAATTAAATAGCAGTGCTGGCCTATGTTAGGCATTCTGGGCCAGCATCTGCTGCTGTACCTGCACCTGCTGAAGGCAGTGAAGACGCTCAGGAGTTGACCTAGCACAGGGTGAGGCCATCAGTGGCTGGCTTTTTCTGAGCAGAGCTGTGTGTGGATTGTGTGCTGCAAGGCATGCTGCTGTGGAAGGGACCCATTTAAAAAGCAAGAAATGCAAATAGTTTTGAATTACGGGCAGCAGGAAGGATTCTTTCTCTGTAATACCTCAATAAACCTCTATTTATGTGGCTGTATAATTTCTGCAAGTAACCTACCTTTTGTTAGGGGTAGGATGCGATAACAGTATCAACACTCAACCGCACCTGATGGGATTAATTTCATGTAACTTCCAATATGTGTATAAACCTATTTGCATCTCTATTTCCCTCTGTCTAAAAATAGCCTAAGGTTACAGATTCAAGGCTTACAGCTTCAATGAAGACAGAATGAACAATTGCAATTTAAAATTTGCCAGTGACATATATGCAGAATTATTGTAACATACCATGCTGTAGTAATGCTAAATTAAATATTTCAAACTATAGACAAGACACTACAGTATTATGTTGGTCTTTAATCCTGTGATCCTTGCTTTCTGTTGCTATGTTCTTTTCAGAAATTTGAAGAACTTACGTTTTTGAAAAATTACGTAATATCCAGTGCCCTGTGCAAATCCATGTGAGCGGAGTCTTTTGCTCACTGATGCTTCGCTAAAAAGTTCTGAGACTGCAAAGTTTTAGCCAGCTGGGAATCTCGGATCCATGCTAGCAGTTATCTCCAGATGGCTGCACTCTTATTTTGTACCAAGCCTTCTATCATCTCAGCATTTGTATGTTTGGAACGATGTTGTATACTGTTCCACTTGTTTTTTGCCAGAAAATGTACAGCGCATTGTGTGATAAGTTTTGACACATGGTATAGCTTAGAGAAGAGGTGAGAGAGAGAGTGTGGGGAGAGAAGAGGGAAAGGAAAAGGGTAGGACAGGAAAGGAGTAAGAAAATGCAGCAAGAAGAGTTTATGTTAGTGTAATGAATTCAGTCTGACTGGCAAATACAATTTGACTGCAAGTTGTGAATTTCATTGAATTTGATCCAAGAAAGACACAGCTGAGCAATCTGCAGGAAGCAATCTTTTCCTAGAAGTATGCAGCTCCAAACTGTACAAGTTCTTCCACTGGTCATAAAATGTCTCTGTGCCACTGAACCTGTGTAATCGGATGCATTTGAAGAGAAAGTAGTACATTGAGACAGTCAACTAAAGAATAACAAAACCCATCACTGATTGTAGAGTTTTGAAAGAAGAAAACCTGTATAATTTGAAGTTGGCTAATGAAGCCCTAGTGATAAGGACAGTTAAACATTTCTGGTGCAGCTGTTTCCTGACATTTCTGCAAAATGTTGTGGAAAAATTAATGAAGGTTCGCTCAGTAATGGTTTCAAGCTTGGCTAGTGGAAAATATGACAGTATTTCCATCGTCAATTAAGAACAAGCAAGGCTTCTTTTTTTCCGCAGGGGAAGTGGTATGCAGTTTGTACTGCACAGGAAACTGTAGACTTGAGAGCAGCTGTGTGATAGTAACAGGTATGCAGAGAATATGGAGAAGAGCCTGGGCCCTCTTCTCTTATCACATGTGTTTCAGTGTAGTAGACCTATCTCTGTTACATGCTGGAAAAGACAGCTTACACTATCTAGCATGTGGGGTATTCCTTCGAGTGTCCGACTCTGAAAATAAATGCCCTTCTTGTCACTTCAACAACAAAGCTTGTAGCAATGAGGTTTTCATTGCAGTTGTGTTTTATTACTGCTGTGCCCCAAAAGAGTAACTCCTTTAGGTGGAGAAACACAGGATTTTTTTAACTGATCTCTGAAATTCATATTGCTTGCAGTTCAATCTCAATGTGTATGATTTTCACAGCCATGCAGCACTCCTCAGTGAGCACGTCCACACATGCGCTCCCTGGGTGCAGAGCAGCAGTAGCCCTGCTGTAACTGGCTAGCCACTTTGTGGTCGGGGTGGAGGGGAACTCGTCGCCTCATGTGCAGTACGGACATGGGCTGTGCCTGTGTGCAAACTCAGTATCATATGTGTGTACGTAGTGTTGCAGATAGCCAAGAAGGCATGTGGTTTAGAAACACAAGCATGGCCAGGGGGTGCATTCCCGTCGCAGATCAGCATAGCTGAAGGTCACTGTAGCAGCTGAGCAGTGGCCTTTGTCCACTCCTTCACCTCGTAGCCTGCAGTGCCTGGCAGGCGGCCAGCTGCCGACAGCCTCCTCAATGGCACCTTGGGGCTCCCGCTCCTGCCACAGCTCCGCTGTGCTTGAACTCCTCCAGCTCAGCTTGGTTTGGGGGACACTGGATCCGCTCTACTGTTGGATAACTATATGGGACAGAAGGTAGTCAGGAAAGAGGCAACGTCTACTTTTGAGAATAAGTTGTGAAGATGAGTCCCATGCAGTCAGTAGAATGAACCTTTTTACTCACAGGGATCTACATTTTATTTTGTGTTAAAAATGCATTAGTGTGAAAATAGAGGGCTGGTACAGAAATACTGTAAATCACTGCAAGTGTTTAGGTGAACAATTTAGGTGCTCAGTACCTTTTTGGACTGTGAGGGCTTGTGCAAGGCTGCCTACTCTTAAGAACCTTTTTCTGCCTCTGACTTGCTGAGATGCTTTGAGCCCTGCCATAAATATGATTCCTAGCCTGTTTACACGGTGTGATGATTCATGCTAAAGTGGTTGATAGAAGTTGCGTTATAATGAATGGTCTACGCTTTTCTAATATCACTCTGTAAAGGAGACACTTACTCAGTACGCCTCCTGCAAATTTCGAAGACCCTTAGCAAGCTCACTAAAAATGTTTGTCTTAGTCTCTGTAATGTTAGCTGTAGAGTGTGTAGTTCTTATTGATGGGTTTAAGCCAGTGTAAAACAATTAATAGCGATGGAGTTACATCCATGATTTGTGACCATTCACATAATCACATAAAAGTCATCCCCAAGTTCTCTCTCCCTGGTGCAGTCTGCTATGAGGAGCTTAATTTAAGGCTCTCCCAAGCCTGCAATCTTTAGTGCAGGTGAACCTGTTGCTGAAGTCAATGACAGCTTTACCAGTATCAGAGCACTAGGGACAGCTTATATATAAAAGCCTGTAATTAATCTTGATTTGGGACATTAAAAGATTAATCCTTCAAGCATGCCATCTGTAACCACGTGCGTAGTGCCGCTGCAGTCAATATACTGTTGTGCCCACAGTGGCACTGCTTGTGTGCTGCAGGATATGCATGGCAGTAAGAGAAAGATGAGGGCTCTGCTCTTGAAGTTTATCTGATGTGGGAAATCTGAGGGCACTGGGTCAGACATTAGCTGCTTTTAAACTTCTCAGCATGAGGGCTGTGCCTACAGCTGCTTAGGAATTTCCCACAAAAACAATTTGTCAATTGAAAGCGGAATTTCCACAAGAACAAGTTTTCCACTGGAAAATCTCCATATTGCTATTTTTATTATTTTGTTTTTGTTTTCCCATGGAAATCTCTGAATGAAATGCTTCCCTTTAAGTCACCTTACTCCGTGAAGATCTTTGATTAGCTAAACTGCGCTAAAACGGTTTCAGTTGCCATTAAGTTGCATCTGCCTATTAGTCCCCTCTCATCTCGTGGCAAATGGCAGTACAAAGACTTTATGCTTAAGAAGTTCCAGTGGGCAGGTCACCTTGACAGTTGTCCATGTCCCACACTGTATTGTATTCACCCTTGTGAAAAAGTCTACTAACTACTGAAAAAACAATGTCATAGTGAAACAGATTCTAAAATAGAGGCCCCAAACCCTGGGAAACTAGAAGAGCCTTGGTCATCTGTGAGCTTATATCTTTGCTGTTCAAACTCCGTTTCCCAAATTTTTGTGTATTTTTTACTGGTTATTTAAAATGTCTATGGGGGTTGTAAAACTCTTGGATCCCATTTGAGATTAATGGGGAATAAAAAGTAAGTACATTTAAGTGATTGTAAAATTGGCTAAGGTCACACGATCAAAGTGAAGGACTCGCACACATGTCTTGCTTTATTGCCTGCCCTAGCTGTCCCTACGAAAGGCAGCTGGGTAGTGGCTGGGACGTTACTGTAGGTGACTGGACACCTGGTGCTGAGCATATGGGAAGGGAGAGGAATGCTGCTGACACCAAGGTGTTCAGTGTATCACACAGTGACCTCTTATGGATGAATGTTAAAAAAGAATGAATACACATATCACTTTTACTTTTTAAAGTAACAGTTTGAATAGTTCACCAAGATTTGTAGTAGCTGCTGTATTCACCTTATGGTAGTGTCTCCAGACTTTTATGAATCTTTTTTCTTTGTCTTGCTATCCCTCATTGGTTCTTCATCCTTTTCTCATTTAGACATGCAGCCAGTTCTACTTAAAGCTCTACACCTTCAGCTATATGGCATGGTGACCAACTGGCAGATTTGGTGATTGTGGCTGGTGGCATGTGCAGAGCACTAGCCCCTGCTGTCCCCAGGGGAAGTGTCCCCCAGGAGGAAGTGGGCTGTACCAGAAAGCACGCTGCGTGAAAGCCACTGCACCGGAGGAAGCTCGCTATCTATGCGAGGCTGAAGGCTGGTGCAAATTTCTTTACCTCGTGCACAAAGGAAGCAGCATGGCATATGTCTGACTTTCCTTCGGGCAGCCTCCTCTGTGCTTCTCAGAAAGGCACGGGAGTTGTGGTTAAATATTAGTGTCTAACCTTTTACTTGCTCACAGACCGAACAGGAGCTAAGTAACTTTAAACCATTAGCTCCATTTTAAGTATCTCTTCCATGGGACGAAGGGCAGTTGATTCTCAATCATGTTATATCTTCCAAATGAATGACTCGGAGTGAAAATCCTGGGCTACCCTTACCTACAGCAGAGCATGGCACCAGTGCATGTAATGAAACAGATAAGTGCAAAAGTCCTCCTCTGTCCCTCATTCTGCCTCTCTCATAGGATTCTCTCTATTGACCTTTCCCTCTTACTCTGTCACTGGTTTGTTTTGGCCATCATAATTTTTGCTGCGTAGCCTGAATCAGATTTCTGAACGCTGACTGCTGGATCTGAACCTTCTCACTTCTGGGAGGACAGGAGCGACAGCTTATGAAGAACTCGTTTGGCTGTGAAATCAGGAGGGCTTTTTGAGCGCTGCCTTAGCCGTTAGCCCTGCCAGCATCCCCCTTCTGACTGGAGGGTGCTTGGTACCCCTGAGCCCTGAACCCTTCTGCTTCCCCACTGCTTAGCTGCCCCAGTGGCGCTGAGGACGAAGGTGACAGATCTGAATCAAAAGAAGAGATGGCACATAAGGACTGGTCATTTATTCTTTATTTAAATATGTCAAAAATTGCCATTAGGAGACACCAGTATAACTCACTGGCATTCAAGGGAATGCCAAATGGGCTTCCCATGCTAACAGCCAAGATCTAATTGTAGCTGAAAAGCTGAACACAGTTTCAAAGATGACACAATGCGACACCACTATTTCCACCTGTGTACTGTCCTTTGGGGAAATAAATAAAGCCCACCTCAATTTTAATCCCCTATGCTAAAGAGGTGGTGTTCTTCAGTTATAATTGAAACTGGAGATTTCATTCACCTATTAGAATTTAAAAACTAAGTGAAGGAGGGATCATAGCAATTATTCAGACCATTTGGCAAGAAAAAAATTAGCAAAACTGACATTGGTGACAAACAGTTGTATTTCACAGTCGCATTGCAAAAGCTACAACCTCAGTTCTAAATTTAAGATAGGCAGAAATTGTTCTGTTTAGTGTATCCTAAAATTATCCAGCACAGAAATACTTTGGGGAAGTGTAAAAATTAATTCTCAATTTTTCAAAAGGCAGCTTAAAGGGCAAGGAATGCTGATGTGGAAGTATGAAATAAATGCCATCTTGGTAACCATTTTACCAAATGTAGGGAAGAGTCATACACTTCATGTCCTTGTTACAAGATTCTTGGAGAAAATACTCCTACTCAAAAAGAAATTCACTGTAAACAGCTCTCTTGCTGTTAAAAGTTGTTGTACTTTTGAGGATGCAGTGGCTCTTAGAAGGAGCGGAGTGCATTGTGCAATAACGTGACCTTATGTTGCATAGACGCTTCCAGTTTTGGAATGTGAAATGTCTGAAACTGGGAGTGGGTGGACAAGAGGTGGAGCCAGCCAGGAGCCTGGGTGGCTGTGTTTCTGAGAAACTCTCTTCTGCTGGTGAGTACTGCTAATTTGCCAAGCGTATGGCTAAAGCCCTGAATAGTGCTAAGTCGAACCACTAAACAACATCAAGTCGCAAATGGACATGGAGCTATAGGGTGATATTTTGGAAGTTAAACATGTGAAACTTAGTTGAAAACAAGGCTGAATTCTTTCAGACCCGAAACCACAGCCTCCCAAAATGCGTCAGAGACTCTTGATGCTGCAGCGAGGTCAGCTTCCCTCCCCCCCACCTGTGAGTCAGGACAACTATTAAAGGAAGCTTTTATTGGAGGCTGTCAATAGGTAGACAACATGCAGATGGTGAGGACACAGTGAGAAAGAGTTTGGATCCTGTGCCTGCATAAGTGGTCACCAACACGGAGAAGACCATTTTTCTGGAGAACACAGGGATACTGAGGAAAGAATAGTATTTGAGCAAGAGGTAGGTTTGCCTGATTTCACCTTCTGTCTAATTAAAACTAGGATTCAGAGTCCACTCAAGCTGGCATTGTATCCATTTCTCAAGGGGAACAAAGGCTAAGTCTCTTGTGGGCTCGATGCCCTCAGTGCTTGTCCACAGTTCCTTCTGTATCTGCTTTTGCTCAAAATCGCAGAAAAATAATCTTAGAGCAGCTCAGTTCACTGTAGAGAGAAAAAAAAAAAACAACAAGGAGGAAACAAAATACTGGACAGGTGGGAATTTCAGTGGCATGATCTTGATTTTCAAGCAATGCAGACACTTTTTGAAATAGAAACTTTCTGTGGTGTAGTCATGCACTTACTCTATCCTTTGCTATAAATCCAGACCTGCTCATGGGTGGATCAACGGTATTGGGACTTTAAAAATCTCAGTGAACAATGCTGTCCCATTTATATTAGTGCTCCTTTAACTTTTTCCTTGTTGTTTGTTATTGCTGTTATTACCTGGACTGATCTAGCGGAGTGTTAGCATAGATGAAATTCCTATAACAAGCAGCATTTTAACTACTGGGACCTGCAGTTTTAGATGTGCCCTGCTTTTAATGCTGGCAGGTGCTCTGGGCTTCCTGAACTCACTGCTACTGGAGAAGAAATATCTTGCAGCAGCTAGATACCTCTAGAACTAATTTACAGTGTTAGTACTTCTATTGTTTCTGTGTGAGATTGCTAGCAGAAGGAAAGAGATCCTGGAAACCAGCTGTAGTTATTTAATCCATGACCGGTCAGAAAAGAAGGTTTTGGTTTCCAATCCTGATGAGCACCTTGGGTGGAAAGCAAAGCATGGTTATGCAAAGAGCTGCCCTACTCGAGCCCTCAGTGCACTGGATAGCACTACATTTGAGTGATTTTCCTGAGAGCATCCCATGTGGAGTTTTCCTCTGTCTTGAAGGCTTACGTTGTACTGGCTTGATCCACTTTCCATTTCACTGGTGGAATATTTCTATTAACTTTCCCACCAGCTGATTCAAACTGCATAAAAAGGGGGAAAAAATGTTACACTTCTGTGCACCTTTAAATTTCATGTCAATGTTAAGATTTGGATTTGAATCCATAGGTGGTGCATTTTGTAAGCAACCTCAGCAAAAGGTGTAAGTAACCTTTTCTTGAAAAAATGAAGAACAACTGTATGCACTTGTGGTATTCTTCTGATTGCCAAGCATTCATTAGCAAACACTCAGTCAAATGGACATCTTTATGCAGATATGTCTGAGCCCGTATGTGGACGTATTCACTTGTGGAGTTTGAGTTGGAGAAAATAAGCTGCTCTTGACAGACTTGCTGAGGCAGGTATCTGCCTGAAATTAGATTTAAGTTTTCCACTCAGAAAGCATTCAGTCTAAAGATGGTTGTGAAGGAAAAAGAAACAGGAATAGAGTTTCTTAAAGTGTAAAGCAAGGCAATGGTTTATCTAAGCTGTATGATGAGGGAAGGAGGGTGTGGACAGATGAACGTGAGCACAGCAGCATGGGCTCCCAAAAGGGGCACAGAACTGCACCTGGGGGCCACTGCAACAGGCAAAGGGACCTCCTGGACATCTTGGTGGGACTAGCTGCCACATTCCTCTTTAATGTGATTCAGCAAATCGTCTCCCCATTGGACAAGATGGAAGTATGCTTCCTCTGCCATCTGCCTGGTCACCTGCCATCCAAACCTGCTCTGAGCAGCCAGCAGGAAGCGTGGCTGCCTTTGACCTCTGCTGGCCCTTTTCTGACTTTCCTCTGCCCTTTGCACTTTCTGGCAAGGTCCTGGTGCAGTCAGGCTGCAGGATAGCAACGTAACTGCCAGTGTCTTCCAGATGTCATGTGAAACTGCAGTTTGGTTCACATCAGTTCTGTTTGTGCTACTTTTTTTGCTAAGCACGTTTATATAGAATATAAAAGTCCAAATCCTATCTTAAGATTAGATTTGACATCCTTGAACAGATCAAGGAGAAGAATAAATTGTTACCCTGAAGAAAGCTATGAAGAAAAATACCAGACTGATAGCTTCTTTGCTTTTAAGTTTTGCTGATCAGAAATCAGAGGCTGAATTTTGGATCAAACATCCATCGCAGTTTTGCAATCAAATACTCCCAGCTCGTGAAGATGCAAGAAACAGCTCCTCCAGCTTTCTGTAATGAACTGGCAGCTCTTTGTTGGTGCTAGCAGAGCAATTAGGCTCCCTGCTAGAAGAGCGGTGTTTGTTACGCAGTTGAATTCGAGTGATTGGGGTTATTTTACTCAAGCAGACCTCACTGATCCACAATTAAAATGTCATTTTCATCTCACACTTACAAGTTGAGAAAAAATTTTTGAAGATCTTAGTTGCTCTGATGAGGAGCTTGGTAGAAGAACAAAATCAAACAAGGGTCTTTCATTGCAGCAGTTCGGTCGTGACTGAGACAGTTGGCTACTTCATTATAGCAAACATGTAGGTGGCCTTCCTCATGTTTTGAGATCCAAGAGAGGAGCTGTGAATTTACTGACACCTTTGAGGGGAGTGGAGTCAATCCTTTGCAGAAGCAGAGTCACGTCAGCTGTGCCGTATGCAGCACGTGTTGACAGTGAGCCCTTTCCTCTCAGCTGCTCTGAAGTTACAGGCTCCTTCTTTCTGGCAGGTTCAGATCCGAGTGGTGAGATCGCCCCGGGTTCAGGCAACTTAAAATCTGTCTGTAATTTTTTTTACCTGTTTGATTGTGGTATTTATAGCTCATTTTTACCTGTGCTTTCTCTTTGGCTTAATAGTTACCAGCAGCCTTCCTTGCTGGTACTGGTTCAGCTCTGAGGGAAACGCTGGATGTAATTTGGAGGATGATTAGGGTGAGATCAGCTCTTGGAACCCGAATCAAGTTAATGATGAAACCTGAGTTTTGTTAATAATACATTGTAATTATTACTGCTGGCAGGGCAGATATCTCGTATTTCTCATCTTTTAGCTTGAGGATCGTAGTTACAGTGATCTGTTCAACTTCTTGGCCGTTCCACCCCTTGCTCGGGTCTGCGAAAGGAAGGTGTCCCATCTTCTCCTCCAGATATCCGCTCGAGCTTTCCTGGGTAGAGCAGTGCCTCCACAGATGCTGGTGCGTTACACAAGCTGGGGTGCAGAGAGACTGAAAGGAGGATACGTGATCAACAGATGAAGCAGCAGAATGTTAATAATACAAGACACCTAACTGGACCTGTCCTTTCACCCAGCAGTGAGGACGTATGTCAGTACGCAGCAGGTGCCAGGCCCGTGGCAACCTGCTCCCACCGCCTACAGGTCTTCACAAGGAAAAAATTGCATTATGAGCTGAGCTGCTTGCCTACTGTAATTGCCAATAAAGCATTAATCCTAACGTTTTGTAGACTGCATCTATTGCTTGCACCTCAGAGATGCCAGGCCAGATTGGAGAGGTGACATAAATCATGGTGCGCGTTACACGTTGGTGAGTGGGAGAGGAACGTGCGCTGGTGAAAGTGACACTGCGTAGGGGAGGGAGGGAGGAGGTTGCGGCAGGAAAAGCGACCTGTGGCAGGATGTAGGAAGATGTGAGATAATGCAGCCCCTCGTTACTCAATGCTGTATCTTGTCACTGCCTCCCATGGCTCCCATGGCAGCCTCCCCTGCTATCCTGTGCTGGTGCCCACTGCTTCCATTTGCCTGCGGTGGGTGCCCCTACCCAGGGTGCAAAATCAGCAGTGCTGTCGCCAACTGTAGACTTTCATTTTGTGGGAAGTGCCATTGTGGAGCCGCTGTCCCACCCAAGATGCGGGCAGCCACTGCGTCCGGTCTCTCACCCCACCTGTGCCACGTGCTTGGGGAGGTGCAAGTTAGGGACTTACTTGCATTCGGGACAATAACTTTCCAACACCCACAGTTTAAACACTGGCTGATGGAGAAAACCCATATCAGGAACCTACAGAAAAGAAGAGCTACCATCCTGTTTTGTTTTACTTCTGCTGAGTATCTTGCCTGTATCCTGACCAAGTGTTGTATGTGACACTGAAAACAAAAAGTTTTTGTACCATTGAACCCCCCATGGGTGGGCTTTGTAGTGGTCCAGCAGATCCTCACCATGGTTTGGGCAGCAGAGGAGGCAAGGAGAAGGTGAGCCGGCAGCTCTGGAGCCCCCGGGGAAGGAAGGAGTTAGTGCTGAACAGGGCTGGGCTGGATGTGGTCACACGGGCCCTTGCCCTGCTCCGCCATGTTTTATGTGACTGCCCGCTTCCTGCCCCATCTGCCGGCTGTGCCCCTGCATGGCAAACGCACCAGGGCATGGGTCTGACTGAAAAGTTACCATTTCTTTCCCTCAAATTACTCTGAGTCAGCCCGTTTCTTGGTTTTAAATTGAATTTGTACACGGTTCAAGCTGTCTCTTGTGGGGGCACTGAAAACCCAGAGGCCAAAGGCCCGTGTGGGTGCAGGGGGCTGAGGCAGCACCCCGCTGGCACAACCCCCCTGGGATGGTGCAGCAGCACTGCCGGTGCTCCCAGGCCTCCGGGAGCAGAGCTTTGGGGAAAAGGCACCAGTCTGTTCTACACGATTTTGGAAAATACCGTGTAGTAACAAATATTTTCTTAAGTGTACAGCAAAGGTAATTTTTCATTTTTCTAATATGCTTTCCAGCTGTTTGGTTTTTTTTTAATTTCATCTTCTCCTTTGTACATTTTTCTTTAAATAGGTGAAGTCTTAAAAAGATAGGCAATATACTGCTGCTAAACAGAATTTCTGCTCCAAATCTGAGTGGGGGGATAGACTGAGGTTCTGATCACTATGCTTTTAGCTTTATAACTTAAGAACCCCACAGTGGTTGAGGGTATGTGGTCCCGTCTCCTATTAACTTTATGTAAATGTACTGCCAGAGTATGGTCTTCAGTATTTAAACCTACTAATAATTATTTTTACGTTCATATTTCCTCTAATATAGTAACATTTACTCTTCATTTCAGATGAAAATTAAATTGTCTGAAGAATAATATCATCAGCTGATTTCTCTTGCATCGCTATGTTTATCTATTCTACTAAAAAAATCAGTGACTATTAAATTTACTGCTAATGCGTAGGATGAAAAGACAAAACTATGATGCTGAACAAAGAATGGTTGCATCAATGGGAATTAATCACAGCATATCAACAAAAGAGCATGCTCTCAATTTCCCGCTGGATTTAATGTTAAAAATAAAATCTTATTAACTTCAATTACTTTTTCTAAAATTTTAAAATCATAAGAAAATAAAAATTGTGATGTCAAAATAATCATTTTCATTGAATCTTGCATGTGAAGTTGGCAGTGTCTTACTTAGTGGCTTTTTTTTCCTGTTGCAAATGAGAGAAAAGGTCTGGTATAAACCTGTGCATTTTTGTTTAACCCCGGCCCCAGAAAGACTGATGTGTGGTATTTGGAGCCACACAGGAAGGCTGCATAATAATGAAACAAACCCCTCATGTAAACCAAAGGAGTCACGATATTAAATAGAAAAACCGTAATTGTAGAAAAGACCATTTCCTTGCATGGCTCATGCAGAGCCCTAGAAAGTTGGCATGTGTATTACCTCTAGCAGTAATATTACAGCAATGCACTTTAAACAGTTGCAGACATTCTTAAGAGAGTCCTTGGGACCTGGCTTCCCTTGCCTGTGGGTTAGGGGGAGCAAAACTCATGCTTTGCAGAAGCACAAAGTCGCCCTGGAAGGAGAGGCTGCTGAGCATCTCTGAACATCTATGCTGAACATAGTTGTGGCTCATCCTGTTGCAATTAAAGCTGTGAAAGTTTCAGGACTCCGGACACAGTGAGGTGGGGTGAGCAGTGGGCTCAAAGTGTGGTCGGCGTGGCACCGTGGGCAAGGCTAGCCAGTGCTGGCAGTGCGGACGTGGGCTGGGACTTTGCATGAGCCCTCCTGTTCCGAGGGCACCCCCTTGGCTGCTGCCGAGTGGAGCAGAGAGACAGCACGTGGTGTCTGAGTGCTGGTCTCTGCTCACCGCGGTAGGCATGCCAGCCGACATACACAGGTACGGCACCAGCACTTTAAAGGTACATTCATTAATTCCTGTAAGTACAGGTATTTGGGAATCGGAAGTTCAAATGTGCAGTTGGAAGCGCTTCTCAGTATTGCTCATAAGATACTAAACTGTATCACTTGGCCAGATGGTCGTTTGTACTTGTGCCACTTTATTAGGCAGCATAGGAGTGCCTTAAGTGGGAGTAAGTTATATTTACACTCTTCCTAAAAGCTCCTTCGTTCTGGCAAATTGATGTAAACTGGCCTCAGAGTGGATGAGACTTGCAGAACAGGGCTGTAAAAGTGCAACTGCATCTCACCAGCCTTTAGGTCCATGTGTCCGCTTCTGGTGGGCACAGCCATCTCTTCAGGGCAGTGCTGGCTCAGGCAGCGGCGCTGGCATAGGCCATGTCCCCCTTCCTTCAGCTCCCAGAGTCTCATTTCTGGTCCCTGGAGAAGTTTGCTGGTACAGCTCTGGTTTTGCTTTTGAATCTATTTCCTAGTCCAGTGGGCTGTATTAGGATGTCTTAATAGCAAACTTTCATCTATTCGTTACGGGATGTCAGGATGCAAAACCCACGTGGAAGATCTACTTGGTCTTTTCACATTTAATCTTTCTGTAATCTCAGTGAAAAAGGGACAACTTTAAAATCTGAATTTCCCCCCCTTCATGTTCTCAAGGTTCTCAAGTTATGTTTAGAAACAGGAAGCTGTTTTGCATAAAGGTAAGATTGTTTTTAACAAGAAAAGTTGGTGTGAGGCTGGCTAAATATACCCACACAGTCATACTCAGTGGGTAGTCCTGGCTATTTTTAGGCTTTATTTTTGCCTCTCTTTATTTATATTTTTTTAGTGACACCTCCACCGTACCTTCAGCTTGTAGTGAGGCACCACTTCCTGCAGCAGTATGAAACTTGCAATTACAGGAGTCGTCAATCTTGTCAGGTGTCATTTATCAGGCATTGCAGAGGGCTGGTTTCAGTGAAGGAAGAACAAAGCTTAATAAAAAGAGAGGGAGAAGCATTCTCTTAATAATTTGCCCTTTGCAACAACAGACCCTTATCTGATCACCCACGCTCATCTGGCTACTGACGCTGTACTTGCTTCATTAGTACGAGCTATTTTTACACCTTTTGTGTCTTTTGAGGAACCGAGTGGGCCTGCTGGCTTGTAGTGATTCACCATCTCCAGGCGAACAGGGTGTCCTCAAATCCTGTGAGGGGGGTAGGAAGAGAGAAGTAGGGGGAAGAGTTCAATTGAATAAGAAAGTTGATTAATTGTCTTAGGTGGTCTGAATGCTAAAACATTGCACTTTAGTCTTAAAGAAGGTAGGCTACGTGCTTTTGGTTTGCAACGCCGTTTTTCAGATTGGTAGGAGCTATCCCAAGGAACATTTAGTAATGAATTAGTTTAAGTGTAGCTTAGCAAACATGAAGCCCTAATGCTTGTCTGTATACTCTGTGTTCATTTCTCTGTCTGTAAAGGGGATGTTGGGGGCTGGACTAGGGGATGTTTGGGAGTTGAACTCAACAATCTTTAAAGGTCCTTTCCAACCCAAACCATTCTATGATTGTATGTTGGTGATGCTTTCTTTTGTTTGTAGTGTACAAGTGTCGTTGGTGTATCACAAGCGCCCAAGAGACTTTGGGGCCAGATTGTTAGCTGATTTCACTTCTACTTCTGACAATGGAAAGAAAACTAAATTTGGTGGAATGTGCCAAGCATGATGCAGGAGAAGGATAAACCTGTACAAAGTTCTAGAGCTGAGCAGCGGTTGCTTTCCCTTTCGACAGACCATCAGCCCTGAAAATGTCCTCTTAGAGCCTGCCGAGCTCTTGCAGTTAAGATTTTTGCTGTCCTTACTTCAACTTTTCCTGGGTAGGAATGATTTGGCAGCCAATTGTGCCACTTATTAAGAACAGGATAATGGTTTCATATTGCAGGTTTCCTTGGAGTAGTTTCAAAAGTGGTGTGATGTGGCATGTGCATATGAAACTTTAAGGTGCTGTTTGTGCTAGGAATGCCCTGTAATAACTGCACCCTGGTCTAACCTTGTCTGATATAAAGTCATCATGAAACCTGAGCAGTGTCTTTCCCAAGAAATGTTTTGGGGTTTATTGTGTTGTGCTTGTTGAGAATCTGTAACTGAGCTGTCAGCTTGGCCTGCCCCTCAAATGTCAGCACAGCCCTGTGGAATAACAGAGGTTTTATATGCGGCTTCAGGCATTTCGGTCGACCTTCGTCTTTTCAGAGGTGTTTACTCAGGAGAGTGATGCTCATGTTAATAAACACAGTTGATTTATGTTTTGTAGAAATAAACCTAACTGCAAAGAGTGAAATTTGATGTATACCTACAAAATGCAGCAGAAAGTGTATGCATATTTTACTGAATGTTTTAAGAGGTGTTCTGATGCAATTGGATATTGTACATACTGACTTTCAATGCTTCATGCAATAAAAAGAAGGAAGTACTGTAAAATATGGCCAGAGTAATATTCAGGAGCTTTTTATTTCTTTTTTCCCCTGCTAGGCATCCTGAAGGTTGTAAAGAAAGCAGCATCCTTAAATGTGCAGCCTAATTAAAGTATCCTATATTACAGCTGTAGTGGTCAGAATCTTTAGGCAATGCTAAGTGACTAGATTTGCTACAGCGAAATGCCTGTATTGAATCACTAGTCAAAATGAAACATTTTGGCTGCAGAATAGTGACTGTTCTGACATCTGTGCAATATATAGGATTTGGGGCTTAATAGCTGATCTCAGCTGAACTTTAACAAAGTATTCAGAATGGACTGAAATAAAACTGCTGTGAAGGCCCATTCCACTTTGGGTGCAAAAAATGGAAAAAAAAATGGTTAAGAACATGCTACTGATGTTTAGCATGCATCTGTTTTTGTTTTGACATGCGGTGACCACAGGGCTTAGTAAACAATGACAGGTTTTAAAATAAGCTTGTATAATAATTGGTGTGAGTGAAAAACAAGCGCAAGCTCAGATACTATAAATGTCTTCCTGTGTAATTCTTCCTGGGGTGAGGGTGTCCGTCAGAGGCAGTGCGTTTGCTCATTCAAGAAAAGTGTTTGAAAGACAGTGGTATTTTCATGTGAAATGCAAGTGGCTTCTTCTGACATGGTGTGAAAGGAGGCATAGCTGTTCGCAAAATCTGCCATGGTTTTATAATTAGGATTGCATAACTTTTAAACTAAAAAAGCCTCACTTCCCAGCAAATTCAGCCATATTTTCTCTCTAAGATGAAAACGCTAGGCAAAGGCCTGATATTTGCCTAATATTTCCATTTGGCAACAGAATAATAGTTACTTTGTACCTAAAAATGATGCAATATTTACAGAAATTTTGACTTTTTTGATCCTGGGAAAACTTGGGGAAGCATCACATGGCATCACATAGCATCACTGGTTAGTGTCTGAGCCTTTGCTTTTCACAGATTTTAGGTTTTTAGCCTTTTGGGGGCTACATAATGCCTGTTCGTTTACATGATAATAGTTTGGGGCCAACAGCAGGGCCAAAGCTCCATTTCTTTTCTACAGTGAAGGCGTGAAAAAAAAAGTAATTCTACAAATAGTGATCAGAAACTATTTCACACTTCCATGGTTTGGCACAGTATCCTTATGTTCAATTTCTGTGGCTCAGAGGAAAGTGAGATAGACTTGAGTTTCTGCTGATGAAGAGAGCAGCCCAAGAATTAAGAGCTCATTTGTATCTCAGCACCGCTTTGGATACTACTAGACATTGTTAATGTTCATTTAGTAAATACTGTTTACTTACTACTTAACTCAGCCTTGAGAGAAACTCATTCTTGTGCAGGTTAGGACCAATGGGATTAGGCATCACATAAACCTAACTTCAGTCATCAAAATAGTGTTTACAGAGGAACTTAGTGGTGGGCATCTGTTTCTGACTTCTCTGCGTGGGAGCTGCTCTCTTACTCTTGTAAGTCACTGCATACAATAATTCAAAAGAAAAGAGGGGGGGCAAAACAACTGTGATATTTTTGTTGCCTTCTGAAATTTTAATAACACTGGAAGTGCTGTCTGTCAGATCTGCCATTGCTTTGCCATCACATTTTAAGGTCCACATGGGAAATGATTGGTATTTTAGTCATCCATTTTCATTTTTTAACTTGTTCCCCAGGGAAATAAGTAGAAGTGTGAGAAGATTAGCAGTTTATATAATTCTCTTGTTTAGTTATCTGGATAATCCCAATCCTTTGCTTTTGTATAAAGATAGATTCAGGATATCCGCATTGGAAGACGGTCAGCCAGAACAGGTAGATTTTGTATTATCTGACATGCTTAAGCACTTCTGACAGACTCTCATGTGCACAGCAAGTTTAGGCAGCCAGAAACAAAATATTTACCTGATCTGTTAAAAGCAGTGGGATCAGAGGGATCAATTAGCTGCTAATTGACCGACAAGATTGTTTGTCCTGTTGGCTGTTTTGGCATCTCTCTGATAATCAGGTTTTTGTTCCATTCAAGGAGCACTGTGATTTGTTTGCAAACTTCTACCTATAAAGGAAGTGTTTTTAGATGAATTTGGCTCCTGTGTAGCCTTTTCTCTCTCTCTTTTTTTTTTTTTAATAGCCATCCTGTGGAAATAAGTTNTTTTTTTTTTAATAGCCATCCTGTGGAAATAAGTCTGTGTTCAGTTGGACTTCGGCAACGTGAAAGCTTTTTTTATACATTTTTTCCATCCGGTAGTAATGTGTACATTGTGTATGATGCTGAAACAGGAAATAGTGATGTTCTTCAAGTGAGCAATCCTTGTCATTATAGTGAAAAGGTCAGTGTTAAGGCATTTTGCTGTAGGCTGCTTCTATGGCTTCTTAAAATACACTCAGCTTGAATTTAAGTTTTTTGGGGGGTGCTATTTTTCTACAGAGAGTGGCAATTTAAAATTATATTTGAGATACCTAACATAGCAAAAACTGAGTGTTTTGCTGCAGCTGTGCTCTAAGCGTTTATGGTACAAGCCAGCATCTCTTAAAGAAAATCACCCATATTTTCTTACTACCATGTAAGTGAAAATTTATTGCAATATATGTTACGAATTTCTCCGTAGACATGTTAGAGGTGCTGGATTAGTTTATTTTCACCTTGTAACAAAAAACCTCAGATACTTAGTATGTAGGATGTGAGAGCGTAAACCTAAGTGATGTCTGATTCTGTTTGTTTTTATGAGGAATAAATCTGGAATTATGTCCTTGGACTTGCGACTCATTGCTTCAGATTCATACGAGGATAATGTAGAGCAGAATTTGGCTCTTAGTTGTACTTGCTGTTGGAATAATTTGTCTCCTTTTAGTTGTTCTGAGTCAAATCTTGTATCTGTTCAAAGCTCCTTGAAGTCAAATGAGAGACTCTTGTTTCATACCTGATTTTTCTGTAAGGTCACCGCAAAAGGGATAGAGTGGACCTCACCTCTGTTTCAGTAGGATCACATTCAGAGGAGGGAAGGAGAGTCTTGTTCTTCTTCATGGCGTGTACCCATTAACATTTATATAAAATGTCTGAGACAGGTTTAAGTTCCTACAGTCAAGGGTAACGGGTGTTAGAGTACAACAGATTTGATTATTTATTTGTTTTGGTTGGCTTCAGTGTGCTTTTAAGCAGACAGGTTTCAGTTATTTTCTTCAACATACTCAGGTAATGCTCTCAGATAATGTTTTGAGTGATCTGAATTAACAAGATTAAGCTAAGTTTGGTAAAGCCTTAAAATGAATGAAATAATCAATACTACTACAGTTAACTAAAATGTGCTGTTATATGCCATCTCTCAATGGCTGAGATTCTAGAGTAGTTCTCAAAATATGAGCCAGATTTAGTGCAAGCACTGAAATAATAATTGCACAAATCAGGATGCCAGGTTTTATACCGCTTCTAGTTTTACGTGCACAGATTCTGTCCCTTGAAACCAGCAAATCTGTGTGAACTCAAGTATTTACCCAACATAGCAATGGAGAACAGATCCTGCCCTGTAGCTTCTCCTCACGTAAGCTTAGTACAGTTTGTTTGACCATTTAATAGTGAATTCACAGTGTACTACGTGTACTTGCTGAACAATATTTGTTTTTGTACTTTTAAAGGACATTTAAAAAAATACATTGTAATGATTAGTTCAGCTGCCCAAATTTAAAATATGTGTGTTACTCTAAATATTTCAGGGTATTTTCAAAACTGTGATTCTCTGGCTGGTGTTGGAGAATGGCAATACGTTCAATAAAGCATGGAAATCCGGAAGGCAGGCAGAACATCTGGGGTGGAGTTAAATGAACAACTTAGAGTAGTGTCTTCAAATATGAAGAGGTAACAACAGCAATTACAATATAGAAAGTGGTAGATTAAAATAAATACATCTAACCTGTTTTAAAAGGGCTGCCTTCTTGGAATTGCATGTGTAAAAGGATGTCTTATAACTCCTGCCAAACTGCAGCAAAAGCACAGGCATCCTTGCATTCCCCAGTAGTTCAATACTTTGCCAAGTGCCAGTGGTTGACATAGGAATTTACAGTCATTCCTAGAGGTGTTCAAATAGACAGGTAGAAGGCAAGCTACAAAACCACAGTCAGATGGGACCCCTAACCAGGGGCTGTTGGAAATGCAAAGAGTATCTCTCTGGTCAAGAATGGGGAGCCTTTTTACAAAACTGGGAAATTTAAGAAGTGTTTCTTCTTCCTTATCTTTTCCGTAAGTACAGTTCGAAGACTGCAAGTGTGGTGTCAACTAGTTTAAAAAGCTTGCAGTTGGTCATCTTTTTTTTCATTTGTGTGAAATGCCAAAACTATATACCCCAAGGACTGTATTCCTTCTCTTATGTTGCTACATAACTTCCTCAGCCCATGAATGAATACAGAACCTTGCAAAGAAGGATGAACAAATGCTTATCTATCTTCATGCCAGTTAAATCCTTCAGTTCAGAGATGCACACTGAATGCTGGTCAAGAGCTCTTTATGACTTTGCCTAGGTAGAAGAAGCTGTAAATCCATGTTTTATTAGGGTTCCCAGTCTTTTTTCTTTTCACTGGGATGTCAACACGGAACAGCTCTTTGGGGAATATCATTAGCAGGGCAGAGGGAAACATGGGGTAGGACAGCAAGCCAAAGGTGTGCTGTCTTTCTTCCTGAAAGGCCAAGGCAATTTTCTTCTCAGTTGCAGGTGGGGAGTTGCTCAGAGGTGGCCTCTGTTTCTTGTAAGGCTGCTTGGCTGCTGGGCTTATCCCAGACATAAACTAGACTTGCCTAATAAGGGTCTTGGCAGAGGTCTGTGCATGAGTGTAAGGATTTCATAGGACCCACTGCAGCTTGCCTGTGCTAACGCTTGCCCTATAGAATATGAATTCTTCAGAGGCCAGTTACTGTGGTTTTAGGCCGGCTTTGTGCTGGCAGAGCTGGACAGAAAAGATTTAAAACAGGGCTGGATCTGACCCTTAGTCCTTACGCTAGAGTCAATATTTATTCTGTATGGTGCACTCAGGATTTAGCCTGGAAGACATAAGCTTCCAATTTGTTCACTTGCAAGAGCTGTAATATGAGCTACAAATTGACAAGTAGTAAAAGTTGTATTTTGCCAAATTTTATTTTAAAGCTGTTGAGTGTGTAACCATTTTAATGATCTGAAAAAAAGAGAAGGAAAAAAAAAGAAATGAAGTTATAATCTTGGAGCTCTGCAGTCAACCAGATATATGTCCCCTGCATGCAGCTCACAAAGGCACCTTAGGAAAAGGAGCGACAGGATAATGCTCTTTTCCAGAAAGTTTTAAAAGTCTAGATTTAGTAGGTGCATCTGACATAAATACAGCTCCTGGTTTCCCAGTAATCTTCTCATGTTCAAAGTTTTCACAGAAGTAGAATGTCCTGGTTTGAAGCAGGCAGATAGTGCAGTTAGTGTGGCTGGGGGAGCTGGCTCCCGGACCACATTCCTACCGGGAGACCTGGCTTGGCTCCCAGCCAGGCAGGACTTTGCAGCTCCTGTCAAACGATGCGCTCAGCTCAACTCCCGTATGGCTTCTGATCCGTGTAGGTGGGCTCCTCTTAGTCACTCCAGCAGAGCTGAGCATTGAAGAAAATGTGCATTTTTATCATCCTTAGTTCCTTAGTTTGAAATATGTAGTATTGAAGTATAGGGAGTTTCTGTCTATTGAATACTATATGTTTGATGAAGAGCAATATTGAAAAGTGTATTTACAGTGTTTTCCAAAGGAGAAACATTAATCGGTTGAAAAATGGAAATCTGTTGTCAGCTTAAGCTAGGCTGTGGATGCAGGCAGATGAGATAGAGTTTTTTCCAGAGACTGGAAAAAACAGACAGTATGCAAACTAGCTTTGCAGTGTCTTAGATTTCTCCAGTTAGGCCAGTCTCCCATTAGGGAGGGGAAAAAAAAAAAAAAAAAAAAAAGAAACCAAAAGAAATAATATTAAAGCCATCTTTGACACAGGATGGATGGCAGCTCAAACCAAACCAGAAATGGTTTTGTTGGTTCTGGAAAGGGATTTATTTTCCCCAGGAGAGTGACTCTGACCAAACTTAAGCCATCAATAATCCCTGTAATTAGTCTATACCTGTTTCATAGTGTAGGTTGAAAAATTATATAGAACGTTCTGAAAATAGCAGGACCACAGAGTGGCTTGAACTCTGTAAAGGAGGTCTCAGTCCAGAACACAAAATCGTTGGAAGTATATTAGCATCATCGTTTGCTCAGATAAAACCATTGCTGTCACATTTCCATGACTGGCAGACTTCTTCTCTAAAGGTGCTCTCAGTAGAGGGAGTATGGAACAGAAAGGGTACTCCCATCTTCTAGAAGTTTCTTCTTCGCCATTTGCAAAATTGTCTAATAAGTATTTTTCTTTGAAGATGGCTAATAACTTTATATCTCTGAGTGAGGAACATTCCCTCTTGTCCCTGTTTCTGCTTCTCAAGCCACACATTTTCCTTTACATCCATGCTTATATATTGGCATCATTACTGACCTGCAATTCAGTTCAGCTCAGCTGCCGAAAATGGTTTGCCACTTACCTGCCATTCCCTCGTAAGGCACTGCAGAGCTGCTCCGTGGCAACCACTTCTGATATAGTGTAAATCACGCACAACCATTTCTTTTTCCATTTGTAGTGACACTTTTTATTTGAGGAAGTGGATTAGGAAAATTAAAAAGTTTTACTTGGATTACTTTTTTTTTCTTTTTTCTTTTAGAGACTCAGACAAGAGAGTTATTTAAAAAGCCATTAGTGCATCAAAGCTGAATGACATTATGACCTAAAATACTCTGGTTTGTATTTGATAGCTTGCTATTATTTTGTACTATCGGGGATTTCTCTATAGTTACAATTTAAAAACATGTTATCCATATTTGACTAAACCAACAGTCCATTAGCTACTGCTGTCCTAACTACTGATGTTACTTGTACTATTAAATGAATAATTGACAACAGGTGGCACAGTAGTGATTCTACTTATGTCATGTCATCAGGCTTTACTAATGTCCATTTGTTCTTTCAAAGTGTTATTAATTACAAAGAATTAAAAATTATTTTTCAATTTTTGATTATTTTTTTCTTTTATAGACTTCACTATTTTATCATCTGTTCGTTTTATTCAATGTAGAAAGCATTAGTGCTCTAGCTGTTTTTCTGACTGTTTCTAACTGAGGATCATTATAGTAGCCTATATTCCATACTCTGAAGCTAATACTCCAGCTATTTCTAAAGATCTGTTCTTTAGTGATGCTCTGAATTTTGTCCCAAATAAAAACCATAAAGAAAAGCCGTAATTGTTGCTTTTGTTATCAGCGATTGAACAAACATCCTTTTTAGTGAAACAAAAGCCGAAATCTGTTTTCAAGATAAGATTTGTTGAAAACTGGAATGGAGAGTCCTCCTTTGACAGGAGAAATGCTCTTTAGGGCAGCAAGATGATGTTCAGGCTCCCTGTTCTCTGTGCTGGTCTTTTCAGCAATACAGAGAGTAGCCTGTGGACTGGTGATGTTCAGACAGGTGGCAAATCATGGCAGTCACAGAAGTCTTTTAACCATGTGTTTGGTCTGTAGGTTTCTCCTTTGAGAAGGCAGCCATATATTCTTGAGTAGTATCCCACTGGTGTTGACTGATTTGTAAACCTACTTATGTTTCACTACATTTTCTTGTACCTGAGTGGTGACACCCTGACCAGGATTTTGTTCTGGTCCCTGAAACATTTAATGAGAGGCCTGGAGTCTAAAAGTATTAGTTGGAGAGGCATTGAAAGGGGATTTGCCAATGGGATTCAGGGATAATCCAGGCTTAACAAAGGTGTAGGAATGAAGAGGGCCATTGGCAGCTCTCTTTTTACCAATTCAGGAAGGTGGGACTGCATTAGTTTAGACTTGCAGCTATTAATCTACACAGTAGAAACCTGAATGCTTTAAAAAGACTCACTCATATTCTTCAAAATGTGGTTGCGTAGACCTCTAAGACACAACATGAAATTTTTGCAGTGATGGATAAATGACATTTTCAGGCCTCTACTGTAAAGAACAGAAAACTTTCTTCAGCATCTATACCTAATATCAAGAATTTCTTATGACTGTATTTTTTTTTCTACAGGAAATTTGAAAACAGTCATGCCTATTAGATGCCTAGAAGATGCAGGTAATTGTTTTATACTGCCCCCCCGCCATGTATTCCCATTACCTGTGTGTTTTCCTGCACTTTGCTAATGTTTCTTGAAGCCAAATTCAGTTTTTCCACTGTAGGAATGAAAAATATTCCAGTATCTCTAATACTGTTTTATTTCCCCTTTTCCATGCTATTGTAAAATCATGACTGTCTTTATAATTCTCACTGTTTCATCCAGAAAATGTCCCGTGTTTGGATAATATGGAAGCAGGAAGCCTACATTGTTCTTCAAATTCAAATGGTGTACTTGTCTATGAAAATCATACCTCTGAGCTTTTCTTCTCTATAATAGAACTGTGGAAACCTATTGCATTTAAGCATAAAAATTGCATGTGTAGCTGGATAGAAATGTTTTGACATTGAAAGCTAAAATGCTAAAGTCACATAAACACAGTCATAGCTCATTTCTCTAGTACATGTTTTACCTCTAGGAAGACATTCTCACTAAAATTTAATATAGTGATTGGAAGATGGAGATGTGGAAAGGTACCGATAGTGCTGTGTTTGGAATAGTTATTTGATGTCTCTTTTTTGACTGTTTAAAAGTATTTTAAAAGGGTGGTCAACACTTTCTTGTAAAACCAGTTAGATGATCTAAGGTAAGAAGTACCTCACTTTAGCCATCTTAGAATTTGATACATACTCCAAGGCAGTCATCTAGGATTTCTGCCTAGCTGATAGTGAGAAACAGGCATCTCCATAGTGGAGGGCCATGTGCATAGACATCCCCTATGTGTGAAGCACCCATCACAATATGGAAAGATTTCTCCTCTGGAAGTACTGACCACCCTCCTCTGACTTCAGAGGAAGGCCAGGTGACTAAAGTACATGTCTGAACTGTAGGTGAGTAATACTGGACAACACTGCCCATGGTGTTAGGACTCTGTTTTCAGCAGTAATTTGCGGAAAGAGCTTTGAAAGTAGGTGGTGGACTTCCTGAGAATCAAGCCTTTAAACCGTCCCCAGAAAGCCTTCTATAACTACTGTTTAATTTGGAAAGTGTAGATCTTTGTTTTCTATTCCTAGGGCTTTTATTGAGTAGTGGTTATGCTTGTGTGCAATCTCTGGAGCCAGTCTTTACTGTGTCTGCTCACAAAAGGGAGTTTTGTGAAATGCAGTTACCTTTCCTTAAGTCCCTCAATACTTTTCATGTAAGGCTCAATAAAAGTGCAACTGCCTACATCAATGTTATTTAGCATGGCTGTATTAATTGGTGTGTGGGGTTTCTTTGTTTTTGCTTTTTCCATACAGATAGCTGTGTCACCATGGAAGAGATGAAGAGAACTTTGCTCTAGTAGATCACAAGTATCTCTGGGTCATTCTGCATCTCAGTATTTAATAACAATGGAAAATGTCCAAATGCTATAACAAGTTTTGCAAATGTGTAATAAACTGTTTAGGAAAGTTCCTGCCATGAACAGAACTGTATAATACTCACATTAGTGTACAGACACAAATCTAATGCCTATAGACTACTGCGTGGAAAGTTCCAAAGAGAAAGAAAGGTCTGTGAACTTGCAACGGCCCTGGAAAAATGGGAGCAACAAAACTTTAAAAAGCACAGCTTTGGACACACTCCATGTGTCTGCACAGCTTTCAAGTGAACTAGCACTTAAGACCTTGTGTAACAAAATGGACTCTGGGGACACAGCTATAGGGCAAAAAGCTACCTCAAGGTCTGGAGAAACTGCTAAAGTACCAAGTAGATGGAGGCAAGAACATTCAGCTGTTATTAAGATGAGCACTTTTGGCAATCAAGAAGTACAGAGGCAACCACAAATAGATCACGAGCAAATAGGAAACACAGCATCAGCACAACTTTTTAGTTCTGGGAAACTGGTATCATCGAATGAAGCTGCACAGCAAGTCACGGAGAAGCAATATCCACAGCATCGTCCAAGTCCTTACTCATGTCAACATTCACTTTCTTTCCCACAGCATTCATTGCCACAAGGCTTCTTGCATAACATAAAGCCACATCAGAGCTTGGAAGGCCCTCCATGGCAGTTTCCTAGCCACTTGCAATCAGTTGCCTCAGAGGACTTGTTTCCTTTTCATATGCATAGCCATAGCGGAGGTTTCTCCAGGAAGAAGATTGCAAGTTTGAACCCTGCATACAGCCAATATTCACAGAAATCTTTAGAACAATCAGAAGATGCTCACAAAAAGGAGCACAAACCCAAAAAGCCTGGCAAGTACATTTGTCCTTACTGTAATCGGGCTTGTGCCAAACCTAGTGTACTTAAAAAACATATTAGGTCTCATACTGGGGAGCGACCGTACCCTTGTGTTCCATGTGGTTTCTCCTTCAAGACGAAGAGCAACCTTTACAAGCACAGGAAGTCACATGCCCATGCAATTAAAGCAGGATTGGTACCTTTCACAGAATCAGCAGTCTCTAAATTGGACCTAGATGCCAGTTACATTGATGTGGAAGCTGAAATACATTCAGATGGTGAGCAGAGCACGGACACTGATGAGGAGACCCCACTCCTAGTGGAAGGGTCTGACAAACTGAGCCCCATCCCGCAGCTGCCCCTGGACATTGCTAGCAGGAGCAGTTTTCACTCCTCCATGGAAGAGTCCTTGGTGGGGCCAATGAAAGTGCCCATTTTGATTATCCCTAAAAGTGGAATTCAGTTACCCAGTGAGAGTTCGCCATATATTGGCTCTGATATGTTGCAAAACCCATCCTTAAGTACCAAGTCTGATGACTCTCATACAGTTAAACAACGACTTGCACTAAGACTGTCAGAGAAAAAAGGGCAAGATTCTGAGCAGTCATTAAACCTCCTGAGCCCACACAGTAAAGGAAGCACTGACTCTGGTTATTTTTCCCGCTCGGAAAGTGCTGAGCAGCAAATTAGCCCACCAAATACAAATGCAAAGTCTTACGAAGAGATCATCTTTGGGAAATTCTATAGGATTAATCAAAGGACAGCACTAACAGTAGCCACAACAAATCAGGAACACAGTTTAATGGGTAGAAAGGGCAAAGCAGAGCCATTACCTCTTCTAAATAACAGATTAGATATCAAGATGCTTGAGGAACATATTTCTCAGCTGACTCCAAATAAAGAAGAATTCATTGACTCCAGTAATTTGAGCACTATTAAATCTACACAAGTTTATCCAGGCAGCAATACAGAATCTAGACAATCCCAGACCACCACATCATCCATCAAAAGTGAATCCAGCCGGTACCAAGTCAGTCAGCAGGGTGATGTACCAGTCCTTCTAGAGCCCCCAGTAGATTCCTCTCCTCTTATTAGAAGTAACTCTATGCCAACCTCTTCTGCAAACAGCCTAAGTATTCCCCCATCTCTGAGAGGAAGCCATTCATTTGATGAGAAGATGACTGGCTCAGATGATGTATTTTACCCCGGGACAGTGGGAATATCCCACCAAAGGATGTTGAGAAGACAGGCTGCCTTTGAACTGCCCTCTGTGCAGGAGGGACACTCAGATTTGGACTATCATGGAAGGCCAGGGAAAAATATCATTATTGCTTCCAGCAGACAGACAGCAGGTGACAAAGGACCATCCTTAAAAGAGAAGAAAGGAGACAAGACCTTTTATGACTATGATGCCAGTGGAAAGCACTACAGAAAGTGGGAAGAATTTGAAGCTCAGAAGCAGAACTACAGGGACTTGCCATCCTTAGGTGGGATGAACAAGGGTGGAGAGTACTTTGTTGATCCACTCGGACAATCTCAGGCAGTGCCATCCATGCTTGGAACAACTTTTGAAAACAGAAAGCGCAGGAAAGAGGAGAGTGTTGGAGATGAGGAAGACAGTCCCATGCTTTGCAGCAGTACGACTGGCACCACTGGGGGAATTCAGCCTTTGGACTTTGATCCCAAATCCCAAATTCAGGAAGTGCCAAGGAGCGGATTTGCCCTTCAAGGCCTGGACAATGCTTCCCATTGCCATGCAGAGCGTTTTGAAATCTGCAGGCCTTACTTGCAGTCTGGAAGCCCGGCAGCTTCTCTGGAAGACCCATCCTTAGCTGCAGAGCAAGAAAAGACTGCAGAATCACTGGCTAGAAAGCCCCCTGGAAATGTCATCTCTGTCATTCAGCACACAAATTCATTGAGCAGGCCAAACTCATTTGAAAGGTCTGAATCTACAGAACATATTGCATGCCAGCAGGAAAAGATCTATTCACCATCTGAAACATGCGAGAGTGAGATTTGTGAGTCTCCAATGAGCCCAGACCGAGTTCCACAAATGGAAAATGCTGACACCAGTAAGCCGTCTCCATCCCAGCAGCCTCAGCCGTATCATATACAGCCTAGGTTGGTTCGCCAGCACAACATACAGGTACCTGAAATTCGTGTCACGGAGGAGCCAGATAAGCCTGAGAAAGACAAAGAAGCGCAGAGTAAAGAGCAGGACAGACCCACCGAAGAATTCCAGTGGCCCCAGAGAAGTGAAACCCTTTCTCAGCTTCCAGCTGAAAAGCTACCACCCAAAAAGAAGCGTTTACGACTGGCTGACATGGAGCACTCCTCTGGAGAATCCAGCTTTGAGTCCACAGGTACAAGCCTCTCTCGCAGCCCTAGCCAAGAAAGTAATTTGTCCCACAGTTCGAGTTTTTCAATGTCCTTTGAAAGAGAAGAGAATATGAAGTTCATCACACCTCCCAAACAAGATGAGTTTGGAAAACAGTCTGAGTTTTTAACAGTTCCAGCTGGTGCTTATTCACTTTCTGTCCCTGGGCATCACCATCAGAGGGAAATGAGACGCTGCTCATCTGAACAGATGCCCTGTCCTCATGCTGCTGAAATCCCAGAGATCCGAAGTAAATCCTTTGATTATGGCAACCTGTCTCATGCCTCTTCAGCTGGGACACCTACTACGGCACTGTCTCCATCCCGAGAAAGGAAGAAATGCTTCTTGGTTCGCCAGGCTTCCTTCAGTGGCTTTCCAGAGATTTCCCAGACTGATCAGAGCACAGAACAAAGTATAAAGCAGGAGCAGATGGAACATGCACAGGCTGGTCTTCGCTCCTCCCAGCTTGCCTGGCATCACTCCCCTTCCTCTGTACTTCAGCCCATTCAGGTAGATGACTCTGGAAAACAGGCTATTGGCTCTTGTGCTCAGCTTAGTAATAGCTCATCCCACCTTGCCCAGCAACAGGCTCTTCTTGCAGACAGCCCAGAAATGTTAAGGACTCCCTTGATCCAACAAGCACCTTATATTCCTAACAAACATCCATCAGAGCAGCAGCAGCTATTTGCACACCAGGAAAAAGTCCCATTTCCCCCTATTCATAGCACCATGTTTCAGTTCCCCTATCCAGCTGTCTGCATGGTTCACTTACCACCATCTCAGCAGCCTGTCTTGTGGCAGTCATGCACAGAACCTCTACACTTCCAGCATCATTTTGTACAACAGCTGCAGAAATCTTATGTCAAACAGCCTTTCCAAACAGACGTTCCTCCAAGTTATCACCTGGAACATGTGCCAGAGCTTATTGGAAAGAAACCATCAGATTATGTGCACGCTAAAGAGCAAGCATACCAGCATTACTCAGGAACACCTGGGCAGTATTCAAAAAATACTCTTGCTAAGTACCAGTCAGACCATAGCATTAAACCAACAGATACCTCCTCTGAGCAGCATCTTCAGACAGATTTTGACTCCCCAAGTGATGGATCTGTACAGTCTTTGCCAGGAACAGTTGTTCCCGTCAGGATTCAAACCCATGTGCCATCTTACGGTAGTGTCATGTACACAAGCATTTCCCAGATTCTTGGACAGAGCAACAGTCCTGCAATTGTAATTTGTAAAGTTGATGAGACTGTTTCTCAAAGAACATTGGCAACTAATGCAACCATGCAAGGAATTGGATTTAACATAGCTCAGATGTTGGGTCAGCATGGAGGGCTAGAAAAATATCCTTTGTGGAAAGTGCCACAGACACTACCACTTGGACTGGAGCCACCAATTCCCTTGTGTTTGCCTTCCAGTTCTGACATGGCTTCTACCTTGGGAGGAAGCAAACGAATGCTTTCACCTGCCAGCAGCTTGGAGCTCTTCATGGAGACCAAACAGCAGAAACGAGTCAAAGAAGAAAAAATGTATGGGCAGATAGTTGAGGAGCTAAGTGCAGTTGAGTTAACTAACTCAGATATAAAGAAAGATTTTCCAAGAGTACAGAAGCCTCAACTAGTAAGGCAGAGCTGTGCTACCGAGCCAAAAGAAAGTCTGCCATCCATGTCATCCTCTTCACCGCTGTCGTCCTCATCGTCTCAAGATTTCCCACCTGTCAGTATGGCAACAGCTGATGCTTTCCCACTGAACAGGGAGAAACTTTCCAGTTTCGATTCCACATCACCAGGGCAGAAGTCCAGTGGCCCTTCTGAAGGAAGAGACTCTCCAGAAGAACTGGATGTGGATGAAACAGCCTCAGACATGAGCATGAGTCCACAGAGGTCTTCATTACCACCAGGAGAAATTCAGCCAGAAGACCAACTGAAACATCAAAAATTGCCTCTTGGGATGTTAGTTCAGATGTCATCCAATACCAGTGGGAAAGTCACAGGCTCAACCATTCTCCTGACAGACGTAGCAGATTTTCAGCAGATCCTTCAGTTCCCAAGTCTGCGCACTACTACTACTGTGAGCTGGTGTTTCTTAAACTATACAAAACCCAATTACATTCAGCAACCAACCCTCAAGTCTTCTGTTTATGCTTCATGGTGTATAAGTTCATGTAACCCAAACCCATCTGGGCTAAGTACAAAGACCACTTTAGCACTTTTAAGGTCCAAGCAAAAAACCACCATGGAAATCTACACTCTAGCTGCTATGCATAGACCTGGAGCTGGTAAACTGACATCATCAAGTGCATGGAAGCAGTTTGCTCAGGTAAGTCAGAGGTTTTAATAAAATTAAATTTCTATACCTTTATTTGAGAAAATATTAGTAAACTATGAAGTTAATGATTTTTATTTAAAAAAAGATTCCCTGTTGGGAAATCAGACATTGACATCTTCCCATGACAACTTTTGAGCCTCAGTTTACCCTTCTGCAAGCTCTGCTACTTCTGCTGTCTCTTGATTCCATTTTCAAAATCAGATGTAAAAGTGAGGCTTTTAAAGCCCTCCCTTCATGTGTGCCAGAGCCTGATACATTATCTCCTTTTATTTTGTCCTTTGTTTTTGCCATGTCCTGATTCAAACAGTATCGGACAGAAGCATCCATGTGTATTCGTAAGTAAAGATTAAGTTAAAATTGAGTAAGGATCTTCAGATCCATTTAATGTCTTTTACATACCAACTCTTCCTCATGGACTAAGCGTTAGATAATGGTGCCAGGGAAAATACTGTAATGGCAATAAATTGCCTTCTAAGGCTTTTCCATCTCTATTTTCCATTATTTTTTTCTGATGAAAGATATGGTGCTGTCTTTTCTGTCAAGACTTTTGTAAAACTTTGTCCATGCTGCCCCCTCTCTTATTCTCCGTCAAATTAAGTGGGACAAATTAATTCATCTTATAGAGTTGCACCAAAATGAGAGTTTGGCTTTGACCTGGAATGTTAAAAGTACTTGAAATTAAGTGTGCATTTATTGTGTGCTCCAGCAGTAACACCCTTCCTTGACTTTGTTCTACAGATGAAACACGAGCCATTCTTCTTGTTTGGCAGCAAGCTTGAAAAGAAAGTAGTGGGGAATATTATAAAAGAAAGAGTAAAAGGAGATATTCATGGAGATAAAGACATTACATCCAAACAAACTGAGCCGATACGAATTAAAATCTTTGAAGGAGGGTAAGAAAATGCAACTGGAAATTTCAAGCTCAGCCTGTCATTTTAAAGAGATTCGAAAATGAGTATGAATGAATTAGGATGTGAACAGTCTCCTGTATTCCTGCCATGTCTTGTAGCTCCCAAGCCTCTTCATTTTTGTGTATATGTCAGTCTTAAAACAAACTGCAGGGTACCTGTATACTTACTCTTGGCTCTACTTTGCTATTAGGACAATTATATTTTCCATCTGTGTGAGAGCACTCACAGAAGATTTTTACTTTCATTCCTTAGGTCATAAAGAAATGGATAAACAGTTAACATTTTGATACTATCTATACCATTTCTTTTTATTTCATGGCTTCCATAAGGATATCATTCTATTTTTAGACTCTGTGTACCTCCACTCACTTGAACGGGTTAGCTAGGCATGCTTACTCTTAATCTTGTAATTTTTTATTATTTACTGAAGTTGGATTTTGGAGGTAAAATGTAAGATGACAATGATATCTATGGTATCTAAGCCTAATCTGTAGATCTGTGTTCTGTGGTTGATAAAATAATGTTTAATTTTACCATGGCCATCTGTCACTGAAGTGACAACAGAAACAAATAACAAAGAGAGGGAAAAGGAGACCTGGAAGTCCATTAACATTGTTTTGAGGCTTATGAAACTTGTTATAAAAAGCAAATGAAATGGACGCTTGTTTGCCTCTGTAGTATACTCTAAAATGGAAGACATCGTTTAATTTCTTTTACAGAATTCTGACACGATGCAATTAATTTCAGTTGTTAATAGTGAATAGTCAGGTGGCTGAACAAGATGTGTTTTTCAGTCTTGCCAAAATCAGATGGTCTCGCAGCACTGTTTTATTGGGGTAACTAAATAGGTCAGGATGGAGATGTGAGAAATTCATACATCCATTTCCTTCTCCCATCAGTTTGTACCCTTTAAAATCTCAGTTGTCCTGCATTAACATTATGTGTTTTGGCTCCGCTTGAATAGTCTCCATGAAATGAACATTGGCATTTCTCTGTAGTCCGCAACAGTGAAGGAGTATAGCCTACATCTTGCCTGAAAGACTGAAAATGTTATTTTGGAGATTGCTATAGGTATGATGGCCCAGACACCCTGATCCTGGCTGTTCTTTGTAGTTGTACATTGTGCTAGTACCCAAGCCACTAGGCTGGCTACACAAGAGTGACCCAAATTCAGGGGTGAGCCTAAGTTTACAAGAAATTTAAAGAGCTGTTGCTTCAACTCACACCCACTTTGAAGTATAAAATTTGCCTGCTTCCTGCCATGTATCATTTCTGAATTTGGATCACCCAGCTGAAGATAGATGCACTGATGTAAGCTGCGTGATGAGAGGTCAGAAGAGTAAAAGTGTGTTAAGAAAAGCAACGTAAAGGAGGATTCAGATCAGTGTGAGCTGCAACAAACAGATCACTCTATAAAACGCCTGTACCTTCTAATACCTTCTTTAAGAAACTTTGTATGTTACTTACACCATCTTAAGTTTCCCTGTACACCAATAAGGTCTATGAAACTATTTGTGTAAAATCACATAATTCACATGTCACCTAGAAGTGTCTCCTAGTAATACTTGGCTATGTTTAGATATCCTTTGAGTAAAACAAAGTGTAAGAAACCTTGATGTACACATTAATTTCTGGAGTGGGAGGGACAAATAATCTGTGCAGTAGACTGGGACTTCCTCAATAGGAGCATATAACCTGCAAAGCTACAGTGAATTAGATGATGTAGTGTTAATGAGTCCACCTAATTTTATCGAACATTTTATAGGATTTTTTTGTGGAAGGGTAGATTCATTCTTTTAATTAGTTTGGCTATTTTTTAAATGGATCTAATATTCTTTAGATATTATAACCACGTCTTTCTTTTTTTTTCTGTCCTGACTATTGAATTTGTCATCCTCTTCGGGTTTTTTTATGACTTCTGAAAGTTAGTTTTTAACATGGGTGGGTTTCCATGTTTGCTTGCCCTTGGCTGTTTGTAGAGCTGTTCTGTTCTCTAGTCTGCTCTACTCTCATCAAACTCATCTTTGTATCATCTCAGCACACACAAGTAGTGCACTGAACAATGCAGCAAATGCCTGTTATCTTAATTTCACGTTTTCTCCCCTGAACAGACAAACGTACATGGTGATACCTTGTTTCAGCAACATATTTTCATTTTGGTTTTCATTTGTCTTGGGAAGTGGATTTGCTTAGGGTTCTTGATTGCTTTTGTTTGGTAAGTCTGAAGAAGGCAATTCAGAATCCATAGTGGAGAAAGACCTGCAGTTGTCAGTTCTCGGTTTGTGGGAAAGCCTGTCTGCTGGGCAGGGAATTGCAGTTGTGCAGCTGCCTTGTGCAGGGGACTGAAGTGCTCATATGGCAGGTGGGCAAAAAGCAAATAGACAGGGCTGGGGATGAGTGAGAAGCTGAAGGAACAGAATGAATGGAGTTGAGGCAAAAAGTAGATGTCACAGCATATCACCACCTCGCTGCACCAGAGCCCATCAAGAGCAGTTTGTAAGCATTGCAGCAGAGGGGGTTTTGAAGGAAGAAGCTAACAACCATATTATTACCTCTGGCAGGTGGCTTGATTCGAATGAAATTATCTGAATCAGAAAATCTGCTTTCCATCATCTGTGACTGCAAAACCCTGATGGGATATGAAGCAGTGTTCCTCAAAGAAAAGGAGCAATTTGAAGTTCAGTACTTGCGGCAGTACAGTTAGTTACTAATGGCGTGAAGTGAAAAGAAGGGAGGGACAGGGCAAACATGCCTGCTCATCTGACATCTAGCTTAATGACAATATCAGCTGACAGCAAGAGTTCACAGTTAGCTTGTGGTCGCTCTTTTATATCTATCAGTAGTAGACTCTAATTGAAAATCCCCCATAAAATGACATTTTGGATAGAAATTGCAGGACTCTCAGGCTTGTTAGTGCGTTTTAACTCTACAGTCCCATTCAAATCAAGCTCAGAGCAGCAGTGACCATAGTCCTTATATGAAAGTTATGTAGTGGGAAGGGGGAAATTCCTGAAAGCTTTGAGAGAGGCACAAGTTAATAGTAATATCTAATATTCCTGGGGGCTAGAAAGATAACCACCATAGACTCAGTCTTCTGGTGTTTCAGTTTTTGGACCAGGCCTTCTTTGAATGTCAAATCTGTGTGTGTGTCATTTCTCTTACAGTCGTTGTTGTGGTAAAGTATACTTAGAGAGTCAAGGTCAGTTATGGCCAAGAACCGTCCATATGAATGATGAAGAGACAGATCTTGCCTAATTGTCTTTGTGCCCAATGGGATCTGACAGGTGACAGAAGCTGGTGCAATGAGGTCAGGAAGAGGAGCAGCAGAGATGGAGCAACGGAAAAGCACATGTTATAACACAGTATTTATCTTACCAGTATCAATCGTGGGTGATATGGTAGACTCCATCCCAGCAAAATCAGACTGTAAGGAGACATGAAAAGAAGATAAAATGGCAGTCTTTCAAACAATAATGGACTTTTTTTCTGTCTGTGGAAGAAAGCCTGGAGGTAGTTGATGATGCAGTGAATAGAGAGATGACTAGGAGTCATTGGCATGTGTGTACGAAGGAGAACCTGGAAAGTGGAACAGACAGAAAAGCAGAATCCCAGAAATAAAAAAAACCCCAAACTGCTAGGAAGGTGGCTAAATATTAAATGACATTAGACTATGCCAGTTTTGCCCATGGTGCCAGGGTCAATGAAGGATAAGGGAGAGGGCCAACTTTATTGGAAACGAGATGAAAAAAAACTTAATTTAGGCATCCACATTTGAAAGAGGAGCTGATGCGTTTAACATAAAAAGATAGACATGAGAACAGGACAGTGTTTTATGTATTTCTAAGATAATAGCTTCAGTATTTATATTGCCAGTGATATAGCTGAACATATGGAAGAAGTGTTCATCTAAGAAAAGCACACTTTAAAAACGTTTCAGCTCTGTAACCCAAAAATTGTGACTTGCTTCTTGTAGAGTTATCATCACATTAACAGAATCTTTCACACAGTCCCTTATTTATTTACAGCGCTGACTGTCAGTACCAACGATACTTTGTAGGCTGCGCTTCCACAGGGTGACTGAAAGTACTTTGTGCTGCTTAGGGAGAGGGCAAGGGAGGACAGAGGGCAGAAAAAATATTATTTCTCAGTTCTTGCAATTTCTGGATTTTACTTTGGGTGAATGAGGATGAAATTCTCCCTCTGGGGAACACCCAGTGCTCTTCAAACCTCAGAACAGCCTGAGCAGATCCCCTGGGCCCTTTCAGATTTCAGTATTAATTTATCATGATAGTAAAGGCAATGTGCAGCTTTACATAGATTTTCATATCTTATTTATTATCTAACTACATACTATGTAATCAGCAAAAATAGCATGGAACGCCTATGCCTGTGCTAAGAAAAATTCTTTTAACAGCTTTTTGTTAAGTATGCAGCTTGGAAGTTACCCATTTTATTTCTAAAGCAGCACGTACCTGAGTGAACTCAACTTGGTGTCCCTTAGGGAGGGATCCATCTTTGGGAACTTCAGGCATCTGTAGTGTAAATGCGTACATCCTCCCTAGTCATCTGCATTCCCTTTATGCTTAATGGGGAGAAATGGGCATTTCCAGGATATGATTTATCTGATCCCAAGGGATAAATACACTAAAATAGCTGAATGAACCGTGCTGCAAAACGACGCTCTTTTCAGTGGCGGTAGATGCCTGTGTTGTACAAGACTACAGTTAGCTGAAATAAATCCAACCTGCAGACTCGTATTTGGAGTTGCACTGTGTCTGTAGGAATGGTAGCTAATCTGTTTCCTGACAAGGTGTTTATATTGTTCTCATACTGCAACCCTTTGGTCTCATACTGTTAAAACACACTGGGACCAGTGCATTCCCTGAAAGGCAAATACTTTGTGAGTTCCAGACTGAAAATTCAGTAGTTCCTATGGACTTCTGTGGATTTCTTGTGATGAGATATATACAGGATCAGGATCAGATGCATAGAGGTGATGTTTGTTCATCTATGTGACCTAGAGTCTGTATGATTTAAATGCTTGCTCTCTTCCAACAGGTATAAATCAAATGAGGATTATGTCTATGTCAGAGGTCGTGGCCGAGGAAAGTACATTTGTGAAGAATGTGGAATTCGCTGCAAAAAGCCAAGCATGCTCAAAAAACATATCCGCACTCATACTGATGTCCGGCCTTATGTATGCAAGTTGTGCAATTTTGCCTTCAAAACTAAAGGTACTTGACCCTTTTTGCTGAACTCTTGCCACTTCCCAAACAAATATTGAGCTATTTTGCCATCTGGGATCCAAGCACCCTTTGCAATCAAGGAAAGAATTTTCTTCAGAATAAAATTATTGTGTTTATGTATACAGGACTTCATGAAAGAGGTTTTTCTCTTCTGTGTAATTGAGCCAGGGATTTTGTGAGACTCCGAGACTCCTTGGATAGCCTCATTAAGGGCTATAGGTTCTTGGCTGGTCCATCTGTCTGCAGAGAAAATGTAGTAGCATAAGAACCGCCCTTACAAATAATACTTTCTACCAAAATTGTTACATGGTGCAAATTTTAATTGCAGCAACACTTAAATGCTACCAGGAGAGTACACTTGTTATGACATAATCTAGAAGCAGAGCATCAGCTGCTGAGGAAAACATGCCTTCACAGGATTTACAGTGGGTCAGTTTCAAGTTTATAAATAATGTATATCTCCCAGATGGGCCACTACATCCACTGTGGCATTAATTATGAATAGAGATCTGATAGCTTGTGTTCACATGTATTTATCAGCACAGAGAAAAGCTTCCATTTGTCACCCTGAGGCCACAGATAATGATATTCTTTGGAATTTGGATTTGCATTGCATCTCCTTAAAAGAAAAAAAATCCTTCTCTGTGGTAGCATTTCTTTGTAGCATAGCCCAAATGAGCCTTACATTTTCAGTTTCTTAGATTCCCTTTGGCAGGCAAGGGAGACAGATTCTGGTCCCAGTGCAGCAAACTTACTTGAAGGGGGAGAGAGGAAGCTGAAGGAAATTTCTCCCAAGATCCCAGTGCAACTTCATGGCTGTTTTGAGGATTGAGAATTGTAATAGTTTCCATGACTCCAGCACTTCTTCTGCCAAAGATGGGAATAGCTGATGGATGGTAGTAGACCCATCAACCTAATTTAAGATGAGAACTTTCATGGGGGTGTAGAGACAAAGACAAGGAGCTGCTCGTTTGTAGTCCCAGTAGACCATCTGGTGAGCTGTTCTTGGATCATTGTTTACATTTGACATTGCTGGAGGAATGGGTCTTGAAGGAGGATTGTGGTTTTGCAGCTGTGTTCAGAAAGTACATTCCAGGCAGAAGAGATGGCATGGAAAGAAATGTGAAATTGCTTGCTGAGGCTGTCATTTCTGGCAGAGAAGAAGAAACAAGGAGGAGGTGGTATATTATTGCACAAGAAGGGCATGAGTAGGAAGAAACTAAGTTAGCCTTCGAAGTACAGAAGTGTTTAACTGATGTATTACTGCTTATGAACAGTTGTCAGCCTCATAACTATTGTAGCTGTTTTGCAGAGAACGGTAGGGGACAGACCTTCAGAAGTACTTAGGTTTTCAGTGTACACCCTGAGCGTTTAGCCATCCAGAGGCATCAGTGGCCAAGTTAGACACTTCATGCAGTGCACAGGTGCAATAAAACTCTTGCTGAGAAGGGAATTGCTTGAACTTGCTGGGACTGAACGTCAGAGAAGAGCCTGGCTTTGAGCTTCTAAGCACACCTCCACTATCTAACGGAGTGGTGCAGTGTTCCTGCCCCCAGGTTGCATGTGCCACACACACCATCTGGAGATGCTGGTTGGGGTCCCAAAAGCAGCATAGGTACATTCACAGAGTGCTTTCCTTGAGCTTAAGAAGCACCGTGTCTTGGTAGTGGGTTGGGTGTTGTGCCATGCTTTCCCCAATGGGTGCTGCAAATGTGACTAGCTAATAATTAGAGTAATATTCTCATTTCTCCAGCTCGTGCTTTGTGCTCAAGATTCTTTGCCATGAAATGTCTCTTGGAGCCAGTCTCAACCCAGTTTTCTTATCTGTGGAAAAAAAAAACCTGAGACAGGCCCTCCAGAAAGTCAGTAGTCTAGTGTTAGATTGCTCCCTCAGGGGAATGGGAGATCTGATTTCAAATCGCTGCTGTGTCTGGTTCAGGTCCATACTCCAAAGCAGGGAGCTGAACCTGGATTTCCCACATCCCAGGTGAATGCTGTAAGTACAGCTCCTCTCAGTTCAGAGATTGCAGCTAGATGGTAAACTTGCATAGAGAAGTCTCCCATAAATGTCTTTTTTTGTGGGGTACTTTTGCTTCAAAATGCTTCGAACACAATGAACATTTGGAACCTACATACAAAGTAAATGGGAGAGCCCTTAGCTTGAAAGTACTGCTGTGAAACTAGGAATGTGAGCCCTGAATGGCTGGTGTCCGGGCAGTCTGTACATATCATGATCACGGAGCCCAGGGATAGATAACATACAAAAGTGAGGTTTTTAGCTTTAGCTTGCTGGGATGCCTAACTGTCACGTGGAAAATTGGAGAGATGCCTATATACCTCTCAGGCCCTGAGTTTAAGTTTATTTGAAAAAAAATTTTTTTTTTGGGAAGGTATAAAACCCCACTCTCATTAAAACAGGCTTTGAGGGCAATGGGATGGATGAGTCAGCTCTGTCTGTTGTGGTTTTTTTTTAACTAAAAACCCTCATCTGCAGGATAACAGAGTTAAGATAGACCACAACCTGACTTGGAGAGTGATCTTTGCTGTTGTCCATTAATTAGATTAATCTCTGATCCATAGGAAATCTGACAAAACATATGAAGTCTAAAGCACACATGAAAAAATGCCTGGAACTTGGTGTATCAATGACATCTGTAGATGATGCTGAAACTGAAGAAGCAGGTATGTCAGAATGATTTAATTCAGTTGGAATGGCCTCTGGAGTATGCAAATGACTCACTGCACTTCAGCACAGTGGCTGGCATGGGAAAAATATTAAGAGTATTATTTGGGGCATTTTTTAATTAAGAGGCATCTTTTTAATAAACAGGAAGTGTAAAAAATAAATCCAATCCATTTGTCTGAGTTACATTTTTTATTAAGATACATGAGGAGGACCTAGAAATAAAAGTATGACCTGGTGTCTATGTCATACAAAGTTCCCAATCTTTTCAGTTTAGATGTGAGAGATAGCAACATTTAGTGAAGTTGCAAGGTGGGGCAGGGTGAATTTGCTTTTTATACTTCCTTTCAAGTATAGAGTTTTAAGGTATTATTAGGAAAAATTATGGTTTGAGACTATGAAGAATGGCTTTATGCAGCCATCCTAGATGAAGAACATCCAGCGATGGCAATGAGCGTGCTGGGTGGGGAATGAATGTGGTGGAAGGCATAAGCGGTCTGGTCGGTGCTCACCATTTTGACTTGCCATGGCTGTTTCAGAAAACATGGAGGACATGCAGCAGGAGGCAGAGAAGAGCAGCAACCTGGCAGGCCTGTCAGCAGAACACCAGTTTTCTGATGCAGAGGAGTCAGATGGCGAGGATGGCGATGACAATGACGATGATGATGAAGATGAGGATGATTTTGATGATACTCAGGGAGACTCGACACCAAAAACCAGATCAAGAAGCACCAGCCCACAGCCCCCTCGGTTCTCCTCCCTCTCTGTGAACTCGGCTGGGGCGTCACAGGGGGCTTCCCCTGAGGGCTCCCTTTCCGTAGGACACTCCTCCCTCATCAGTTACTTGGTCACCTTACCTAGCATTCAGGTTACTCAGCTTATAACACCAAGCGACTCCTGTGAAGACTCACAGATGACAGAATATCAGAGGTTTTTCCAGAGTAAGAGTACCGATTCAGAGCCTGATAAAGACAGGTTGGACATACCTAGCTGCATGGATGAGGATTACGTGCTTTCGTTAGACCCCAGTTCGTCTCCGAGGGACCTCTCACCTTCCAGTCGACAGTCGTCACCCAGCTACGATTCTTCACCCTATAGAGATAATTCACCAAAGAGGTATTTAATGCCAAAAGGGGATTTGTCACCCAGAAGGCATCTGTCACCCCGAAGAGATATTTCACCCATGAGGCACCTTTCCCCGCGGAAGGAGGCTGTGCTGAGGAGAGAGTTATCACCAAGACGGGATGTGTCACCAAGACGTCACCTATCGCCAAGGAGACCAATGTCACCAGGGAAAGATGCGTCTGTTCGAAGAGATTTGTCTCCTAGGCGAGAGCGGAGATATATGGCCTCTGTTAGAGCGGCATCTCCCCGGAGGGGCTTATACCATAATCCAGCGTTGTCCATGGGTCAATATTTACAGTCTGAATCTATTCCAGTGGGTCATTCAGTAAGTATGAAAGAATATTTTCACTCCAGTAGTCAAAACCAGTGCTCTTATCTAATTTGTGCATAGTATTTTAAAAAACATTGCAGCTCTGTAGAAGAAGGCATAAACTTCAAGCCTTGGTGGGAATTCCTGGAACAAATGCAAGAAATTTGGAATAGACAGGCACCAAACCAGGGTGTTGATTCAGTTAGATGCAATAGAGTCAGCCTAGGGGTCGAATCTTCACTTGGTATAAGCCTGAGTAGCTCCATTAACTTCAATGAAATTAGGCTGGCTTACACTGACTGACCCCATCTTTATTATATTTATTTTATATATTATATTATATTATATTATATTATATTATATTACATTA
>VYZV01039884.1:0-58172 GCA_013401275.1 Pandion haliaetus | reverse complement strand
ATATTATATTATATTATATTCTTTTAAAACAGCCCAGGAAGCTTACATGGTGTGTGGGGCTTGTTTCTGCACTGTAAAACCTTTTACGTCCCAGACTGTCTGATGGGATTGAGCCCAGATCAGGGCTTAAGGCCTTGATACTGCAGTATGGTGCCCATCACTGAAGTATTGTTTAATGGAATAAAAATGCTGAAGTAAATGGAACCTCTTGGAAAAGCAGGGTGTCTATTGAAATCAGGATCAGTGGCTGGAGTTTAAAGGATATTATCATGTGACAGGAGCAGGCAGCTGTTTGCCCTGTAGAATGCACCATCACAACTGGCTGTTTCGGCAGGGACACAACTGTCTGGGTGAAAATGGAAATATGCAAAACTTGCACAGCTGCTGTCTGTGCTGTTCCCATTTGGTAAATCAGCTCTCCAAACCTGCCGATTTGGCACTTTTGACCGGCCCTAGCGTTCACAAAGCACTCTCTCCACAAATAAATTTGGTCTGTAGAGTTAAAGAATGGCCTCACTATGTATGCATTTATTTATTTATTTAGTATGCTTCCCTCCCCACATCTGATGTTGCTGCTGCCCTCTCACTGTGTGCCTCATCAGCCTGTATGTGTGGGTTCAACCCAGGCAAGCTGTAACAGGCTCATGCTGCCTCAGGGCTCCTGCCTCCCTGCCCTCCTCCCGGCAGGGCTCTCCTCCCTGCTGGTGTACCCATTGCCAGTCTCTTGGCTCTTTGTGTAGTCTTTGTGGTGCTTCTCTATAGAGGAGAAGAATTAAACCCTAAGCTCATAAAATCAGCATTTCCAGAGCTGTGAGAATTTCTCTGTGGAGCCAGGCTGGTGTGTTACCCGCACCTGGGAATGGAGTGAGGGATGCGGCTGGGCAAAGGTGGCTGGAGCAGGGATGGACCAAACAGCTGAGATGCTGCCAGCCTGGTAGATCCAAAAGTGGCTTCCCAGCTTTTCAGGGGGATAAGGGAAGGCTGCAATGTGAGGGACCACGTGTGTAGGAGCGAGCAATACAGGTACTTCTCCCACATACTAGACATGGCCCCGTGGCCTGGTAAGTTGTTGGGGAGAGCAGCAGAGAGGGGTGGCTGACTTAAGTGGTCCTTGAGGAAGGGCACGCTGAAACGCTGCTGCACTCTCATAGGAGCGATCACTGTGTAGCTGACAGAGGATACAAATCCTGCCAGCACTTCTACCAGCAAAGTACAGAAGCACAGCAAGAGGACAAAGAGCCATCAGTTCAACAGTCATTATGTCTTAGTATCAGATGGAAGGGATTATATGAGATGCTGCAGCTGACATTGTGCAGGGAGCCCCAGTCCCTAATGTCCCTCATGAGACACTTCCACTGGCATCCTGTAGTAGAGATTCTGGATGTGTGATGATGCTGGCCAAAGGATATGTAACAGTCACCCTTGGCCATCTGACAGTTTTTGCTGTAATGTTTGCCTTGTGTGTTATGCACACCTTCCAGCAAGGCGTTTAGCACGTTGTAAGGACTCTTTTAGCACCCTTAGCTCCTTACTTTGGAAAGTCCACCATGCCAGATGGGCTTTTAACACCTACCTTATTTTTGAGGTAGGATCAGGCAAGTGGCAGTGAAAAACCCAATGTGAAAGATCATTTGTCCTACAGAAGGCATCAGTAACTCAGTGGCATATTGAGTGTTTTGAGAGAGAAGCCCGGACCTCAGTACAGTCACTGGAACCTGAATTACAAGCATCACTGGAAGCGGAGCCCAGGCAAATTTAAATGAGGAAATGATGACCGCAAGGAAGGAAAGATGGATTCCTCACCTCTTGATGCCTTTCTGGAAGACATACTTTAGCCAAACAGTAGTTGAGTTTAGGTGAAATACAAGTTATTATACTCGGTGTGTGGGAAGACAAATAACACCTGAGCTTGCTATAAATGAAAGCTGTCAGAGAAGGAAAAGGAATAAAGGCTGTTTTTCACTTTCAGAGAAGTGAAATCCAGCAAATCAGAACATGATTAGCAAGTGCATTCAGTGATGCACGTACCAGTTTACAGTCCTGCTTCCTCTTTCAGAGCTGCATTGGGTTCCCGGTCATTGCAGGAGTAAGAGTGGTTCTGTGCTTCTGGTACCTGCAGTTCCCAGAAGAGGCCACTTTTCTTTCTTCTCCACTGAAATTGGTGTATTTGCTCTAGTCTCTGGCCAGTGCTGGTCTAGTTCCCCTTCATGTTGCTTCCCCTTGAATGTTCATGCACTTTGGTGGTCTTGTGCAAAGAGCTTGTAAAGTCTTCCGGCATTGAAAGCACCACACAGAAAGCAATTGAATTTATTTCTTCAGGAAGTGGAAGAGAGCATGGGGAAAGCAAATATTTTTGTAGATTGTACAAAAATACAGAAAAATATACTTTTTTTTCTTTGGCAGTTAATAACAGGATACACTCTTGCAACAGGATACTCTCTCCAAAGTGGCCTAAGGCTCTGGTTGATGCTGGTGCACGTTTGGCTTTGGCAAGTTAAATTGGCATCTTTAAATTTAAAGGCAGATCTCCATTGCTGTCTAAATACATTTGGGATCTTCTCTTCTGCCAATGCCAGAGGTTTCTTTCCTTTCTGAGGAGGCTGGTGCCATTATTGAAGGGCTCTTGATTCTTCTCCCCAGTCATTTTATGCCAGTCCTGAGGGAAAGAGGAGAGATAGGAAGGCTGCTTTTGTTCACCCTGAGTGCACGTCTGTTAGCATTTTGGTTTGGATCAGGCATATGTCTCTGTTGACACATTTATTGTGCTTTGACTCACATTGCAGAGCAGTCTTGGAGTAAGTGACCTGGATTGTTCTCAGATTAACTTAAAGATGTGCTCCAGTAGTCCAACAGGTGCACTTGAACTGTAAGTGGGCATTCAAGTGAGTGAGAAAAGACCACATAGGGTTAGTCTGAAGCAACCTTCCACTCCAACCCTACAACATTTATATTGTGAACGTGGGATCCAGCATTGGTTTCACTTTGTTCCTGCTTGTCCCCACTCCTAGTGCACCCCACTGCTTCCTAGTGCAGACCAGAGCTTTTGCCTCTTCTTCCAGTCCCAGGGCTAGGCACAATGAGACTGTGAATACATCTTCTTGTGACTGGTATAGACTTGTCGCTAGCAACTGTTTTATCTTCTAGGAGGTAGTGGATTTTGCTAGTGTTGCTGTTTTGTTGCACCTCTCATTCATTTTGAAGTCTGAAGCCCGTCTCAATACGTTCAGAAGAGTTGAAGGGAGTTAGGCACCTCTATATCCACTTGAAAGTCGATCAAGGTCATCTTGAGTAAAATGCATTCCTATACAAAGAGCCAGCATAAAACTTCTAAAGTCCAGGTAAATTGTAAATAGGTCCACTGGTGTATGTGGGCTGCTATGGTGTGTTCTCAGTAGGACTGCAAATCAAGCTGATCCTGAAACTGAAGTCCACACAGATTTATAGTCACTTTATTAAGCATCGTGTCTTTTAGAAAGCACATCAGTAATATGCTCTGTTCTTGAATTTCACAATAGAGTTCAACATTTTTAACTTTAAAAAGCCTCAAGTACATTACGATATGGTAATCAAAGAGATTGTTTTCCACCCACCATCTTTTTGCAAGCTGTGGTCTGAGGCTGCCAGGAGGATGTCTGTGAAGGGTGCTTGGCTTTGAAATGCAATCTTTCTCTTAATCCCCCACAGCCTGTTTTGGGTGATGTACCAGATACAGGATAAACCCTACCTCATCCCTGAGGCATTCTGGGGAACCTGTGAAGCTGGATATGAGTGTGGTGTGGCAGTCTAGCTTTATGACCAGGTCAGAGAATTTAGTGAAAAGCTCCTCCAGAATGTTGTTGCTTGTGAAATATGTCACCTGGAGTTGGAGGGAAATACGCTAAACTGCAACAAATGAGAATTAATAGGAAACGAACTGGATTCCCATCACCTGACAAAGAGAGTAGCTCATCTCACTGCGCTCGCAGCAACCCATTCTGATGGCACCGCAAAAAGATACCATGACATTCTGCACTGTGCTCAGTGATGGGTTCTAATACTTGCCTTGTCAACAGAATAAAGTCTTTGAATTTTCAGGACGTTTCTTAAAAGCAGACAGCTCTTCTAATATTCAGTCTCTCCCCGTGACTATGTATATGTGTGTCTGCTTGTAGATATGAAAATGCTAGACATTGGTAAAGGAAATAAAAGCAGGGTAAGAGGTATGAACAGTTATTAATGCCTGTAACCATTTATGTTGGCTGTTTCCAAACTTACCTGCCAGAGGTAGAGGAAAATTATCCAATAAGTGCTCAGCCAGGCTTGGAAGGCATCCAGTAGACATGAACACACTATCACCCTCTATGTAAAAATTAGACAAATGAGACATATATTGGATGATACTGCTGATCTTGAAGCGTGTAGCAGTTTCTATCATGCTAGCCACCTCTATCTGACAAGGACGGACTGTTGCTCTATTCCCTTTTGGAACTGTGGCAGGGTACAACATGAACCCAGTGTCTTTCTCATTTAGAGATTTGTGTGTGACTAGGTTTGTTCTTCGATGAGTTTTACTCCTTTTTTTGGCTGCTTTTACTCTGTTTCCCTTACCCCAAGTTCACATCAGATGCAATAGTGATATATGTTATGGCTTAGGAAACAGCCAAGAGGACAGTATGACTGACAAACGGGTTGACAGACCAAAGATGGAAAAAAAAAGGGGGCAAGCAGCAGTGCAGAGGTGAGGTTAGCGATAGGAAGGACTGACAGGGTAGGTAAACTATGTCTTGTGGCTTGGCAACTGCAGTTTATTCTGTAAATTTTTCCCTATTCAGCAGTATAGCACGCTGTCACTGTGCTTTCTTATGACAGTTTCTCTTCTATGAGACTCAAGTGTCTCACTTTCTGAATAGGAAAATTTCCAACATAGATTAGCCTCTGAATAATAACATCTCTTAAGTTCAAGTCTGGTGATTATGGGTCACCCTTCCTGTCTTGATGTTGATTTATATCGAACAGGACAAAGCATCTGAGCACAGTGAGACTGAGCCCCTGGGTAGCACAGAAACTGAATCTTTAATTGCCCCCTAAACCAGTTCCCTGGGATGGGATCAAGAGGTTGCTTAACGCCTTGAGAGCTAGGATTTCCCAGCAGTGAAGTGCATTGGCATTTAGCAGCGCAGTCCTTGGGCTGCTGCACCAAGACTGTGGTAGCAGTACAGCTCTGGGGCAATTGATAGGTGTTTGGTCAATTTGCAGAGCAGAGATGAGCATTTTGTTCATTTAATTTCCTACGGGAGTCCCCGAGAGTTGTGTGGCCAAATCCCACACACAATTATGAAAATGACATCCTGCACTTCTGTCATCATTATTCCTCTGGTCAGCAATAAATGATACTTAATCATCAGATGGAAAACAAATTTTAAAAGTTAAGAATGAAAAAAAAGAAACCCCAGAGCCCAAGGCATATTTAATACTGAGTGGAGATGGAGCTATTCAGTCTTCCAAGGCAGGAACTAATGGGAAGGCACTGAAAATGTCAATATTGTGAGATTGGTTTTTATTAGCTGTTACAAAATCCTTCATTCTTCTCAATCCCATTACGAGTGGGTGAGTCTTCCTGTGACAGAGTCATCACTTTCACTCACAGCTAATGCCTGTGCTCTTGTTATTATTTATTGTTTACACTACAGATAGGCCAGAGTGGTGCTCCATTGTCTTAATGAATATGAAAATTTGGGTCTTCATTGCACAGAGGCACTTGAACTTCCATGGAAATACCCATGCTCTTTCATTAAGGATTGGGTAGAGCTCATGGGGAGCAAGTGCCTTCTCTGGGGCTCCAGAGCAGGATCTTTCAGCAGGCAGAAAATGTGTACACGCAGTCAGATTTTTCCTGTACTGCCAAGCAGTGGTGGCGAGCAGGGAGTGTTCAGATGTGTATTTCTCTGCAACAAAGTCTTGATACCCAGTGTGGGCTGCCAATACCAGCACAGTTTGCCAAAAGAGGGGGTAAGATGGATCTCCTGGCCAAATTTTTCCTGGGGAATGAAACTCTATCTACCCCAAATTCTCTCCGCAGTTTCAGTTGAATATAATACTCTTCCTGACCTAAATTGCTGCATTGTGTTGCTGAACACTCTTAACTAGCTGCTGCCTTTCGCCTCAGAGGCATGAGCCCTGTAGGCCTGAGCTAAGCAAAACCTCCTCTGTTGTTTGGATAAGCAATTAGTGGAGTTTTCCAAATGCTTTGGGATCCATCTGGATGAAAGGTGCTGCGTGAATGTGAATGGGAGGTTGTGTTAGACAGGAAAGCAGATAGGTGGTTTGGCAGCCGGACAAGAATTTTGCTAGTAGCAGCGCTGACATTTCTTTTGTTTTTTCTGGTTACAGAGAAGGGGCTTGTCTCAGGGGCCTTACTTCAACGTATATGGAGAAAAAGGAGGTATGGAGCATGGCGGGCCTAGCCCATTCCCCGAAGGTCCGAGTGACTACGTTTTCAGTCATCTTCCACTACACTCCCAGCAACAGATCCGAGCACCCATCCCCATGATGCCTATTGGGGGTATCCAGATGGTCCATTCAGTACCGGTGGCCCTTTCAGGTTTACATTCTCCGTCCACACTGGCCCTGCAGAGGGAGGGCTCTGAGGAGAAGCAAAGAGGAACTGTGGAAATCCTTACAAAAGAATCATATAGTATTTCTAAGCACCATGAGAAACGTACCTCTCCGCACAGCTTGCACCCCACCACTCCCTCCAGCACACCCTCCTCTCCGTTGCTGTTGCTGACGCAGAGCACGTCAGAGGACAGTGTCGTAGCTACCGAGAGGGAGCAGGAGGAGAACATACAGACTTGTACAAAAGCCATAGCCTCTCTGCGAATCGCCACAGAAGAAGCCGTTCTGCACGGGGCGGAGCAGCTGCAGAGGCCTTCTGAGCCTCACCAGAAACCCTTAGAAAGTGCACATTTTAGCATTAAACACTTTAGTGGATCTGAGCCGGGCCAGACCTGTGCCTCAGCCACCCATCCTGACTTGCACGGTGGTGAACAGGACAGTTTTGGTACATCACAGACTGCGTTAGCCCATCCCACCTTTTACAGCAAGAGCTTTGTGGACATCCGGCAGTTGGGCTTTCACAGCAGGAGTGACCCCCCATCAAGCACACAGGAAAGAAAAGATCCGTCATCTGAGAAGAGCAAGCCACATTGATCTGAGATGCATGGAGACTTTCACCCATACATTTACCCCACTTTTTTTTTTTCTAGAAGTAGAAGAAGTATTCAACTTTACAGCATGCCTGTTCTAAGTTACAGTAGTTTGCTATTATATATACTTTTGTTATATCAAAAGAATTAGATAAAATAACAAGTCATCATGAGCCTGACCAAAACTAAATTTGAAATTCTTATTGGGTCTGGTACTTTTAAATTGTACAGATGTTTGTGCCTTTTCTTTACTTTGCTTATATTCTTATAAGCATTTTTTTAGCAGTAATTTGTACATATTTTAGAATTTGTGTATCTGCTTTGTAATAAATGTAATTTCTTTCCTTTTTTGGACACTTGGATCTAAATGATGTAAAGCAAAACAGCGTCAATATATGTGAGGTTGCACTAAAACATATTTTTATATGATTAAAACTGAACAGCTTTTATGTACAGCTCTGATTCTGTAATACTAATATTTATTTACTTTGTTTCATAAATTGTAAATTTTTTTCTTAATGTTGTGGATTGCTTTTCTATGTGAAGCATGGGATTTACTGTTGCGTAATTAGAACAAAATGTATATTGTAAAACAAGATATTTAAACTAGAGTATCTTATCTTATTCTGCACTTATGCATTAGTTAAAAAAACAAAGATAAAGGATGTATCAGTCAGTTCTTAACTCTTGTAATTTTTTTTTGTCTCTTGTTTGCCGGATTGACTATAACTTAAGTGCTGATTGTGATTTTAAACTGATAGTACCGTAAAGCATTAAAGTAAAACAATGTGCTATTGTGAGTTTTTTCAAAGCTTTATAAAACAGTTATAAATATATTAAAAGTATTTGGTCTTATGTGAACATGTTGATCTATATACTCCTTTAAAAAGCTATGGGAAAACATTCCGCCCCATGTAAATATGTGCAAGTGCATCACTGGTGCCGTCTGTGTAACTCACCGGGCCAGGCGAGGAGCCGGGGCACCGCCGGCTGCCGGGAGGCAGAGTCCGGCCACGGCCAGACCCCCTCCCCTGCCTCCAGCTGCAGGGTGGCGAGGCCCTTACGGCCGCATGGGGCTGGGCGAGGAGCCGGCCCGCTGGCTGGACAAGTGGCACCCCGCCGAGCCCCGGCAGTCCCCTGCTTGCACGGGCTGACCGTGGGGCGTAGGTGTCCTGCAGAGGTGCCCCGGGGGGCTCAGAGAGGGGTTTGAAGCGGGGCAAAAAGGTGTTTCCTTGCGCTTGAACACCATGGCTGGTCACTCCCTGCTGCGGTACCCGGGTCGGCTTCAGAGGAGGCTCCCATCCCGTCCCACAGACGGAGGAGCGTGGCCCCGTCAGCGAGGCAGAGAGCACCGCCACCCCAGCCTCTTCAAGGAGCGGGATTCACGGGCAAGAGAGTCGCAGTCTTCCAGAGCAGGGTCTCCACCGGGGTGAGGTTTGCTCCAGAGGAAAGTCAGGAGAAGCCCAGGCTTGTGTTTGAATGTGTGGTGGGTTACCACTACCACCAGCAGCACGCGTGCGTGCACACATGCGTGCGTGCACACACACTCGCACGCGCGCAGATGAAAGAAACCAACGACCTGGATTATATTTTGTGCTATTTAGTGGATTATAAATCTGTGAAAACGAGTTTGTATATTGACTTACAATACATTTAAGGAGTGTTCTTTAAAAAGAAATAAATATACAGTTACATGGATGAGGTGTCTAGTTTTTATGTGTTCTTCGAATTTTCCAAGTTTATTGACATTCCAGTATATTGTCAGAACTTTTTATTCCCAAGGGCTGCTTTCCCACACAAAGAGCACCCTTAAGAATGTGAGCGGCAGTGAAAAACGTGGATCATCTTTTGGCCTCCTCGGGTACCAGACTAAACCAGCTTATTTCTCCAATAATACCATGTGGGGGCAGAACCATAGCTGGTAGGTTGTCGTAATTGTAGCATGAAGGCGTATGACGAGCATAATACCATCATGGACGGTGACCGCTTCTAACCATTAAAGGTTAGTTTCTCATATCCATTGCAGTGTTCCTACCTTTATTCCAGATCATTATGGTAACCTTGCCAAGATAAGCGCATGCCAGAAAACTGGCTCATCTCAGACTGGAGAGAGGAGAAGCAGTACATGTAGTTGGAGGCGAGCAGCTTGTTGGATCATGCTTCCATAAAAAAGAAGTAAATTACACATTTTAAATAAACAAGGCTTATCTGATAAAAGCCTCTCTTCTCTCCTCCTTGCCTGCATGGCTGTACTGAGAACAAAATGCTCAGCACGATGACCAGCTAATCAGGTAATCGCAGATATTTTATTAAAAAGGAATGGTAAATGCTCTATTAAACATTGCCTTTATAAGCAACCCCCTTACTGTGGAAGTTACCTCTGGCTTGTTTGATTCTTTTAATTAATTTGCAGCTGCAATTTACCATGCACCTATTCAGCCTTGGGGCATTTTTTTTTTTTAATAATTATTGAACAAGTACCACTGGAATTACATGTGATATTTTGGGGTTACAATGAAGCAACCCTAAAGAGGTTTCAGGTACTTAGAATCTTAACTGTACTTTCTTAATGAGTTAATATTTATACAGTGCTTTGAAAAAAACATATACAAGGCCTAGACATCAATGATGACCACTTTTCGTCCTTTGGAAGGGGTGTGGAGGAGGAAGGCAAACACGTCGAACAGAATTTTCCCAGGCATGAGCAATTTTTGGAACCAACATGGTGGGTACAGCAGCCAGGACCGGGGGCAGATAATTTCCTGAGCGCTCTGCGTGCTGTCCCCCATGCAGCCTGCTCCGAGCCATCGGCGGTAAGGACGGCGTGGGGCTGGATGCCTTAGTGCCCTGCTGTGCTGAGCTAACCACCGCTCCTCGAGCCTATGGGCTTGTGCTCAGTGCTGCAGGAACGCAGCTGCACAGCTCCTGGCTGGGGCTGTTGGTCTCCCGGCAGGACTGTCGGAGCCCGTGTGTGCTGACAGCCCCTCGGAGGGGGTGCCTCCAAAATACTTGGTTCGGTGGGTGCATGTGGGTCTGACGGGACCAAGAAGAGTAACTCTGAGGTCTCTGATGTAAAAGTTCTGTATTTTTAAAAAGGATGAAGAGATTTAACACAGCACTCTAGAAAAACTGCAGAACCGAAAGAGGATTTTTATATGCAGTGTGCCATAGAATTTCTAAGTCAGGAATGTAATTACCTATTATATTGTTCAAGGAGGTTATAATTTTCTATGAAGATCCATATGTCTTTTCTGTAAAGCACGAGGGAGATACAGATGCTCTGGCAAGCTCTCTTTATTCCCTTCTCAGAGAATACTGTCACCAGAGTCACTTCAGGATTTATTTACGTCAGCAAAAGAGAGAGTGTTGGTCTCATATAACTGCCTGCACAATCCTCTTATGAAGCTTTAGATTCTGACTCAGGGTTGTAACTCTCTTGCACGTTAAATACCTTCATGTGGACTTCTCTGCTGCAGGACACATTGCCAGCAGTGGCTAAGAATTACCACCAATAAAGGGCATCGTTAGCTGTAACAGACCCAAAGGAACTCAAATGACTTAAGTACAAAAATTTCAATCCAAAAATGCTGCAGTCAGCTCCCATTTAACCCCAGCGGCGCCTAGACTTACAAGATGCCTCCTTGTTTGAGGGTGTTTCCTGCTTTTGGGCATGAGCTGAACTTCTCTCTCAGAACTGCTTGATCATGCTTGTCTGTCTGTTGACCCCCTTCTAATAACTTTGTAATCTATCAGATCTGAAAGAGAGGCTGGAATCTCAAAGATAAGTTATTATGAGAATTGTGAGGAGAGTCAGAAATCAGGTGGAAGAAAGTCCAGAATTATGGCTTCGTGCCTCTTCCCCTCCCAAACTGACCTGGACACCAGAAACTACATGTTTCTTGGCCTCCAAGGGACCTGCCCTACTGAGTGGGTCTTTGAAAATAGCTGATGAAATGTGCCTCCCTGTTGAATTATACTCCTGGCAAGTGCTGTCACCACCTCTTACAGATTAGGCTAATGACTTGGTCCCCCTCCCTGGGTATCTAAAAAAAAAAACCCCACATCTGTGTTGAAACTGGCTAGATCAACAGTTCCAGTCTCTTAGGAGAGTGCCCTAGGTACCCCACCAGGAGCAGAAGAGTCTTTTCTTTCCTGCTGAAGGTCTGCTACTGTGAAGCAAGAATTTCAAGATTCATAGGCTCATCAGGATTGTAGCCTATTGTCCCCAAGAAGAGAAGCTATTTGGATGTGCCCTGCTCAGCAGGTAGAAGAGCCATCTGGAAAGCCAGTGAGTAGAGTGGTTTGACAGAGACTTCGAAGGACAAGGACTGACGGCTTGGAGAGCACAGTTTCAAACGTGCTTCCTACTTAGCATCCAGCTCCTTTCTGGGGTGCCCAACTCTCCCATGTCCAACAGAAGGGGGGACAGGTGACAGAATTACAGTTCTGGATCTCAGAGTGAGGACCAAGCCCCAAAAGTTAGGTGCTGCCATGCTTGAATCCTTTATTGGGTTTTATCCTAAATATCTCAGGGAGAACAAGCCTTATTGATTTATTCCATTGCACAGGAGAACAAGTCAATGGGAGTTATCCTTTTAAGTCATTTAGCCACCCCTGAAAATCCCAATCGATACTGTCTAAATAATGCCCTTAAAGTAAATCCAGGATATTCAATGCAAAACCTGCACAGCACATCATATACTTTAGTCTAGCCACTATTTTGGTTGGTTTTTTTTTTCAGTTCAATTGCCTGCATGAAAAAATCAGCAGTCTGTGTACAAACTGAGTTTCTTACCGTGATGATGTCCCTGTGCCCTTCTCTCATACAAAGATTACACACACTAGACACGGATCCTGACCATATGCTTACTGTAGGCTCAATTTAAGATGAAAGTGCTGGCTAGTCTGACTTGTTTTGCAATTATTCTTGGGGGTTTTGCATATGCTACATCTGTCACATGTGTTTGCGCTGTCTTTAATACGCCTGCTTTTAAACTGTATTCGGTACCACTGATAACAGCAGGAATGTGGGAAAGAGCTTTCACTGTGAAACACTTGGCTTTTGCCCCTATGTCATGCCTACATGAGCTATAATAAGCCGATTTGTTGAGTGTACATAAGTCTTTTCCAAATGATTGTGCTTGGTGACGAACACTTTTTTTAAGAATTTCTTTAATTTGTGAGGATAGAGGTGCTCTGTACATATGGTTCATATGTGTAGGGCTTTATTAGGCATGTGATTGAATTTGAGCAGAGGAAAACTGTCTCTATCTTTTTATACAAGATAATCTTGAGCTGGACCGCTGTGGAGGCAGAGCTGGATTAAATTTATCCTTGGGAGCAGACCCCTGCAAGGACCATGAATCACTGGAATCCCCATAAAGGATGAACTGGCATTCCAGGACTGCTGGCTCTCCATGCTGGCAAGTGGCTGCACACGGTGCCTTGGTGTCATTTTCCCTGTGGCTTTAAGAAACAGGTATGGCCTCCTATTGTGCTGTGCATTGCTGTATGTTGTAAAATCATTTCCTACAGGCAAGCTCCCCACACAACACGCATCAAGCTAGCTCCTTGGTGACAGTGCACCTCTGCTGTAGAGCAGCCAAGGCACTGTGGGAGCCTAACACCTCTGAGGTCTGTTCAAGCATACAAATAGCCTCCAAGATCTCGGCTGCTTGCAGGCTGGTGGGAGCAGTGGTAGAAGAAAACAAGTTTTTTGAAAACCAGTAAACATTTCTGCTCTAGTGAGTCTCCCTGCTTTTCTACATTGTATGCATATTCATTCTGAAGCTGACGTGATGAGGGGAGCTTGATCAGCGGCAGGCTTAATCAAAAACAAAACCAATATTACTACATAAACTGCCTTTTCACATTCTTTCCTGATGAGTGACATGTCTTAACTGACAGAAGTATTGCTAAGCAAAGCAGCCAGGATGAATATGCATGGTGGTGCACAGCCCCATGAATGCCCAGCAAGGTGGAGAAAGCAAGTGGAGGCTGATCCGGCTCCGTACTGGAGAACAACATTTCCTTTCCCTCTCCTCTGCCAGAATATAAGAAGAGGCTGACACCATGCCATAGAAACTAATGGAGTTTCCACATTCATTTTAACAGCAGGAGATGCAGTCTCTGAAGGCTTGTTTCCATGAGGTGATGAGAAATCTCGCTGCTAAAGTTGCAGGGATGTCAGAGTACTTGGCATTTTGCCGTTTCAACTTCTTTCGTTCCCATCTGCTCCTAGAGAGGCGAAGGTCTTTGCCTGGTTCAGCTGTGTTCTGCTGGGGCAGGGGGGCTGTGGGGGGAAGCTCCAGGCCATGGAAGGAGTTGGTCCCTGAATATATTCAGTGCTTGTGTAAGTGCCCTGAATCCTCTGGGCGTATTCTCATTGGCCCTCTAAAGAGCGGCATTGTATAGTCTGCAAGACAAATGAAGGCTTGGGGGAGGACCTGTGTGCTTCTTCTTCCTAAATAGATCTATACTTATAATCTCCAAAGGGTTACTTTGCAAGAGTGACTGTTTGAAAAGTCAGGTTTTTCTGAAGAGCTGGACTCTGACTGAGGCACTTAGATGAAGTGGTCAGAGTTTTCGAAAGTGCTGAGCACTTGTTCTCGGCAGAAACTGCTGGGTTCTGGGCATATGTGACAATCTGGCCCTTAAGAACTTCTTAATGACTAACTTAATGACGTCTGGCACTTCACTTCCATTTGTTACTTCTCACAATCTTTGTTCCCTCCACAACATCCATATTTAGCCAGAAAGAAAGAAGGGAAAAAAGAAATGAATGAAACAACGAGCAAACATTCATGGCTGCAATAGCCTGTTCCTTTTTACTGCCAGGAAAAATGAAAATGATAAAGCAGAGGCTTTGACCAGTTTTGTGACAAACTTTTTCCTCTCTGTTTCATATTTCTTGATGACATTTTAACGCATGGGACTGGCACAGAGAGACATCTTGGACTCATCTTAAATCTTTCAGAAGTTTTCTCTGGATACTTAGTAGAGAGGGGTGCTTTTAACTGCGAAAGTAAAAAAAAAAGAAAAAAGGCAAAGGCATGGTGTACTGCAGGGAGCAGTCTTCCTCTGGCAGAAGATGAGCTAAATAGTCTAATAGTTTTTTCCATCTGTATTTCCTCTGGCCCTACTGCGAGCAGAAGGGATTCAGATCCAGCTGATCTCTCGGGGTGGGGGGTGAAGGGGGCTGAGTGATATCATAAGCTGAGCCCTGCTGCCTGCTTCATCAATTAACACAGGCAGCGGGAAGAAGCCGAGGGGGATAACACCCCTGTGGTATTGCCCCTGCCCTGCAGGATCCCGTGAAACGTTTTTGCTGGCTCTCTGCAGCGCTGGATCCCTGCCAGGCTGCAAGAGCAAAGGATCAGCCACTGTCTAGAGCATTGCCCTGCGCTAACCCGCTGGATTTCCATGCAGAAATCCAAGTGAGAGTTAATGCTGCTTTAAGCAGGCTAAACTTTGGCTGGGCTTGCTCTTTAGCTGCTACTGCGCAGCTGTGCGATGCCTCGGCCGCTGCCAGGACAGCCACGCGTGGGGCAGCGCTGGCTGGGGGGGCTCAGGCCGGCGGGGCAGGCAGGGCAGGGGGGCTGGTGGGGGGCTCCAGGGTGGCCGTTCCCAGCGGATGCACCCCTCGAGGCTGCTCTGGCCGGTCAGTGGCCCGCGACCTCCCAAAAAGTACTTGGAAATTCTGTGTCCTGGAGCTTGCAGAGTTTCCTGGCTCCTGCAGCCTGATTTTCCAGGAAAGGGGACAAGCTAAACCCTCCAAAGGTTTGGTTTGCTGTTTTTCTTAAAAATAAGGTATTCAAAGCAATGCCAGTGGTGTCAAACATTACCACTCCCTGGGGTCATGAGACAGGAGCCAAAAATGTGTTGTCACAATGCGCATTACCTGACAATTTCATTAAATTAAAAAGGACAGTGAAGAAGGAAGTCTCTGACTGTTTTAAATAGGTAGGCTGGAGTCTACCCCCCCCACTCAACTTTGGCCTGTTAGTTTCAGAAACATCAGCAGTGATGACGATTTAGTCATCTGTATTCTGCGGGCTTCTATGGGATGCCAGCTCCTGATTTTATGCAGAAGTTTCTTGATAGACTGCCTATTTCAGCAGAAATTACTGTTGTCAGCTCAGTGTTCGGGGTGTTAAAATCATCAATGTCACAATGTTCTAAATAGGTGATGCAAAATGTGACATCCAAAGAGAAGAGCTCAGAGGGTGTAACATTTTCCAAAAATTTACCATCATACAAATGCTACAGGATCTGCAGTGAAATGAAGGCTGGGGCAGGGGGAGGGGGGAGAGGAAACCTTTCTGTATTATAACGAATAAAATGCTACAATGGAGTTTGAAGGTGCAAATCAGGCTATAACAAAACATGAGTGTGCATGCTTTCAACACCAAAATGACTTACTGGCTGCTAATTAAATCTCACTGCAAATGGGATTTCATTTTTATTTTTTGATGGAAAAAGTGGTTTTATTACATTTACTTGGCTGACAGCCAGGAATACAGCTCAATACGAATCAAGAAAAGTTAAAGGCCTTCTGCAGCAACATATGGCTTGTTTGGGAAGTATGAGTCATAAATGGAACCAGATGCAAAAAAAAAAAAAAAAATGGTTGTAAGAAGGTAGCAACTGTCCTCAGGCAGATGCTGATATTGTTATTTCTGATGTTTCCACCTCGTTGTGAAAAATTTACACGTGTTTATTATTGAACACTTTTTTCCAGCACGGACTGTCTGTTTCAAAGCCCTTCAATGGCATAGATCTGCTTGGTCTGCTCGTATAGCTAGTTCATACCTTACACAAGCTATTTTCTTCTTGTGACTTATCAAAACTTGATTCCCAATGCTGCTTGTTTCTCTGCCGGTTTCAGGGTGTTTCTTGATATACAGGGTTGGCCTTTAGTTTGTTCTCCAAGTCCTTTGTGAATACAGGCTACTTGAAGTATATCCTTGCCGAGGAAGAGACCCTATGGATGCTTCGTAAGTGCACCCTGCACATATCTGCGAGGAAGGTGTGTATGCATATGCCTGTACACACACACGCCAACCCAAGTGCCAAGAAAATGACAACCAACATGGGAGGGAAGCCATCAGGGGACATCTTCTGCCAAGAGCTTCGACTGCCTGTAGCGAAGCAATGGGTAAACGGGAGGACTGGAGCGGTGAACCGCAGGGGGTGGGGGCAGACTGGGGGCATTTCGGCACTGTTAGTAGGGCTCCCAGCTCTTTGCCTACCAGCTGCTGGCACTGCTGCGTGTCAAGCGGTCTCTACAACCACATAAATAGCTACATGCCTGTGCACCCACAGCATAGGTGTGCTTTTAACACAGACACCCGTAGGTTTCTAAGAGCTTGACTCTTGTGCTCTAGATATCGTTTTCATTTCGCCAGAGTCTTGTGTCCATATTTGTCCCTGTTCCTGTTCTTGCTCTCCTAACTGCTCCAGCCCTTCACTCTCTGTTTACGTAGGATGTCAAGAACTTTTGTCAGAATTTAAGTCAGCAAGATCCCCTTCCTTCTCACATAAAATCCCCTCTTACTACAGGTAAGACAGATCCTCTGGGGCTCCCTGCTGGGCAAAGCCTAGCTAGCCCTGGTCTGAAAGGAAATAATGTCTTACACACTCAAGTCCTGTAGAGAAAAATGGTCACATACCCTTGAACCCTGACACAATCCACTCAGTGCAAGCAGTGCAGGAGCAAACACCAGTTGATAGGGTAGGCTATAAATCAATCTCCTTCACCCAATGGAGGACACCAGATGATGAACAAACAGTGAACACCCCACTGGAATGTTGTGCCCTGCTGCACGTGTCCTCCCACTCTTGGCAATCCCTGCATCCCACTGCCAAGGCTCCTCCAGCATGGGTCTGCACAGTCCACGGCTGTCATGTGGCTCAGCTCTGCCATATCTCCTTGGAGGTGGACCACTGCTCACTAGTGGGCAAGGTCCTTGGAGAACTTGTGAGGCATTTGCTTTATGCTGTGCCCTCTTCCAGCAGGATGTACAAGAGCTGCCGAGAGCCTTGTTCATGTCCCCCACCAGGAAAACTCAGTGCTTAAACCACAGCTTGAACCACTGCCCTTTTCTTGGTAGCTTTTTTTATACTTAGAAAAAGGCTATTGTATCAACTAAGTGGTTATCTGATCCCACAGCATCTCACCTTGTTTGATCTGCAAAGCTCAGTGAGTCACCTGCTTCTCTCAGTGGAAACGCATTTGGAGGCAGTGTACACTGCTATACCCTGCCCAAAATGTCCACCACAGTTTATCATATCCAGCTTCTTGCACTGCAGTTTAAGCTACTGCCCAGCTACAAGCTACTCTGATATACGAGCAGGCTTGCTGAGCTGAAGAGGGGGAACTGTCTCAATTCATAACTCAGGTGTATGCTTACTCCCTTGTTATCTTAGTGAAGAGTCAAACTACAGGCAAACGTTACCTCCCAGGATTTGCATTACAGCATACATGCAATCCTTTGCACTTTAGGAATTCAGATTGCCTATCTGAGTTGGAAATAATATTTCCTTCTTTTGCACCTGGTTTCTGCTGGCGTCTGGGATCCTAATGATAGAGGAGAGTTGGCTGTCAGGAATTTTGAAAGTGATACCAAGGACTGAAGCTAAGGAGAGAGTTGCTATTAAGGCTGTTGTTTTGTATCCACAGTAATCCCCTGGGAAGGTAGAGGGGAAGCTCAGGAGACTGCACGACCTCTGGGATGAACAAGAATCTGTCACCTTGGTGGGGAGCCCAGAGCTCAGCTGGATGATGAGACAGGTTGTGTAAGCTGAATGGTTAAAAATTTAGACCTGCACTAAAACCAGCCCTATAACACACAATACTACGTAAAAGCAGCTAGATTTTGGAATTCTTGCTCATGCTGATGACATCAATGGGATTACTTAAGTGAGCGAGTGTTTATTAACATGAATAAGGGCTGTGCTATGTACCATTAAATGCACCCCAGTTGGGCTGGGGGTTGGGGAGTTCATGTTCATGACTAATGCTTGGTGCTTGCTAAGAAGATCTGGGAGTGCCAGCAAAAGGAGCTTCCAGCTCCTGGGGGGAAAGGCTTTACTTTCGGTGCATTAATTGTACTTCCCTTGCTCGTTGTGAAGGAAAAACTGAGCTCTCCAGCATACCTTCCAAAGGCTTCCTACCTCAGGAAGAGCTGTGGGAGGTTTTGTGTGCAAATTCTCAGTAAGAAGAAAAGACCAAGAGGATGGAAAAACTGTGTCTCCATACCAAACTCCCACAGAGAGAAATTTCAGGGGGGTTGGTCCTACAAAGCTGGAGGTATGTGCTTAACTTTACACACCCAGAGAGGCCCCATTGACTAAATTTATTTAAAATAATTGTATGGTCTGTGCCTTAACTTGTAAGCTCTTTTAGTCACAGATTTTGTCTGCCTCTTTGGCCAAGTTTTTGTTTCAGACAGTGCATCCTTCCAAGCACAACACTTGTGGCAGTGTAATGGGTAACCCTATTTCTATAGCACAGGAAACCCGGCAGTTGTTTCCACGCTCCCGGGTTAGATAACCCTCTACTGTATGCTGGAGGCCAAATTTCCTTGTGGAGTGTGCTTCCTGGCCCCTGGGGAAGATGTGAGCCTGTCCCTAGTAGACAGGGAGGGCTTGGGAGCTCTCAGCTCCTGTGTAGCCCTCCAGAGCGCCTCGTCTCTGCTGGTGTGGATCCCATAACAGAGCTGTCACAAATGAATTCAACAGAGGATTTGGCTTTTAATTTTGAATGAATTTGATGAGCAGCTAGATGAAAAAAGCTGCCTGGAGCTGAGTTTTCCTTTGACTTTCTGAGGTTTCCACGTGGGTACAAAATGTATTAACAGCAACCAAACCCAGATCTGTACTTTTGTGGACCAAATATATCTGTCCTTAGACTATATGTGGCTTCGACAAACCATACACAGTTGTATTTAAAAATCTATTTGTTTCCACCTCGCCAAATATAGCATTGTGATGACAGTTGCTATCATACCCTCAGTGCTGCAAACTCACAGTGTCATAGCAAGCTTAAGTTTTGTCTACATTTTCCTGTTGTCTCAGTGGTACAATTTTTCATGGTTGTCCTTCATCACCAGCCTGGTGACAGTTTATTGACAGCTGACTGTAAGGTACAAGAAAGAACTGCAGGCTTTGGAGTGTTTGTTCCCATCAGCACAGAAATCTGGAGGCCATTCAGGGAGGCCTGAGGGGACTGAGCCCCAGGCTACAAACGGCCAGGCCAGAGGAAGGCTCCAAAAAAAGGGCCAAGCTCACAGTCAGGGTGGGTCAGGGAGTCAGGGATGGGGCACTGGTGTTTTTAAAGTGCAAGCTGATAACCGAAAGAGGGGGAGGTGATAACAATAAACAAAACAGCAAAAAGCCTCTAGAAATTCTGGAAGGATCTCTTTTTATACTAGGTTATATTTCCTATTAAATGATCTTTTTATGATGTTCCTATTTATGTATCAGAGCCTCACGGGAACAATGAAATTACAGCAGGTCTGTGTGTGAGACCAAGTTCAGATATCCAAACATGTGAAGACATATTCTAAAGAAGAGCTGTATGAGAGGAGCTGCTGCGGAGAATGGGGCCAGGTAAAATACTTGAAACTGACTTCTAACTTGTAGTGAATTGCGTTTTGGAAGCTTTGGGTGTATTGAACGTTCCTGATGATAGACTGAGAAGTCAACTGCTCAAAAGCAAGAAAACATCCAAGCCTCTGTTTAGAATATTTCATTTAAGACTCTAACTCATGAGAGGAAGAATTCAAATTTCAGGTATAAAATGAGATCTGTGGAACAGGAGTAAGCTAGAAAATGCTGCCTTTATTTTTCTGTATTCTGAGTGAGAAGATGCATTACTTTAGAGCAATATCCTAAAGTACCAGCGTCATGGGTAACAGATACAAGTCATTGCTCTCTTATTAAGTGCTTCTTGATATCATGGGAAGATAGGTTGCTTCCATGGTGCTGAACATTTATTTTGCTGGATTCTTCTCTGTATTGTACTTGTGGCACATTAATATCCAGTGCACTCCGGTAAGCCAAGGGAGGTATATTAGTCAGGACATACAAGAGAGTAAGTACTGTAATATTTTGCTATGCTGGAGGCAGCTGGTGTCTACAGCAGACGTGATGATTTGGGGCATCTGTCTAAGAACAGTGTATGGGTTATGGATCCTGTACATTTGTGTGATATGGAAAAACTCCATTTTATCAGAAGGTTGATCTTTGTGTTGCTACTACCTTTCACCCTCTGACTAACGTTCCTAGGGGGACTGGCACAGGTCTCACAATGATAATTAGCACTCATGCTGAGCAATAAGCCCTATCCTGTCAAGTCAAACTGGTTCATTGCTGCATAACTTAATTTGGCAATGCTGTCACCTGGCAAGGTACTGTCGTCATCAGATGGGGTGAATCAGAAACTGATCTGACAGAGGATGGAGAATGTACCCTCTTGAATCATTTTAAACCTCCATCAGCTTATACAGCTGTGGAACAGCCTGCAGGAGGAAATCCTTAAGACAGGGAAACCCCAGCACTGTTGAATGCACATGAATTACCAAGGACACCCAAGAGGGTGGATGACCTAAGGGGCTAGGGACAAAAGCTGTTCAGTGAAGATGTTTGTCCTTGGAATTCAATTAAAGCTTAAAAAAAAAAAGGTAAACAAAACCCCAGAAGAATTACATGCATGTATCTACTCATTTTTGCACACGTTTTGTTACATACTGCATTTGTGTTCTTGAAGAGTTCTCATCCCCTAAAATTCTGGGAAAGTGAAACTCTGGGAGCTCTGTCTGGACCCCAGGAACAGGTAGTTTTCCTGTGGGTCTCACTCCTTAGGAAACAGTACTAGGTGGAGGATCTACTCCTCAAGAATTTGTTTATTGACCCCTGAGACAGGTAGAGCATCTGGACTCTTGCTCACCCCCAAAGGCTCAAGACACGCAAGGATTCTGTGTTGCAGCTGACTCAATCTATTGTGTGCTCACTCAATCAAGGTGTGCTCAGCCAGATGTTGCAACAGCAGCTCCAGACACAGTGAGACTGATGTGCATGCTAGATACACTCGACTTAAAACAATTATGAGAAGCTACTGAACTCCTCTGGGAAGCGAGATCCTTGTCATTCCAGGAAATCCTCTTCCAAGGGACTAAGTCTCACCTAACCCTTGCAGCCTTCAGAGAGAGCAAGGGAATGCTTGAGAGAGAGCACACATTCATTTTAGCATGGATTTGCAGGATAAACAGACTCTGGACAACTGTTACACATTGAGCTAGATTTTGCCTTTCAGAGCAAAGGTGGTGAGAGGAGGAGGTGCCAGGGGTAAGTGCAGTGCACCAGTGAATCCCTGCAGCAGCCCAGTGGAAGTGGAAGGAGCCCCTGCTTGGATGGCAGCCTGTCATTGCAAGCTTGGCAAGGGCAACTTTCTGTTGAATAAACATGAGGGAAAGGAGGATGTGAAACTGGGCTGTGATATTTTTCAAGACTTTTGAAAAGTGCTATATTTGCTTGGTAAACTCATGGAAATTGGCAGTGATACAGAAACTTGAGGCGAGTGGATCAATTGGATGAAGTGAGGAAAAAAAAAGGTCATGGAAGGACTGCCGTAAGGTTGAGGCTGTTTGTTTGCAACAGAACATCCCAAAAGCTTAATGAAGGCCACTCAGCCACGTGAGGGAATTGTACCCCAATAAAATGGGCAAAGAAGGAAGACATGAGAATGACAATTTGAGGATTGAAATGCAGTAACACCTGGGAATTGCATAGGAATATGGGTGTTGGCTCACACATGACATGACTGTAGTGAGAAGGGTCATGCAGAGCAATGCTAGAGCATAAGGGACCCAAAATAAGCCTTGTATTAGTCTAGATGCAGAATGTGACATGGTGTTGTGCGACTGTTCAGATCTGGGGAAATTATGGAAATTTGGAAAATGGGCTTCTGAAGTTTGAACAATAATCTCTGGATAGCTGGGACAGTGGATTTCTTTGCTGTTGAGTTCTGCCATAAATGCCAGGAAAGAGGACTTTTATGTGAACAGATCAAGAAAATAGTTTGCAGGCAAATGGTTTGCTGTGGTAAAGTTGCCCTGCCTCAGAAAGCAGAAGACATAACAAATTGTATATTGCAATAGTGTTCTAGGAAAGAGTGGAAAAAGAGAAAGAAAAAAGCAGCCATCAGCTGAGTCTGGTTTTGAAGTCCAGGTTTATAGATGAATTTTAAATTTTAGCTATCAGAGGTCTCACAGGATTCTTACCTGTTTATGCAATACTTCTGATCCACACACACATTTTGCTTATTTTATAAAAGACTACTATGACAACCCCAAAAGAAAAAGCAAGCCAGTAGCTTTCATAAATGATCATTTATAAGAAAGCTACAAAGTTCAAAGAGATGAAAATATCTCCCTTCAAAATAGGAAGTGGCCCAACATCACCCAGTCCTTCAACTTCCCTCAGCATCCTCGTTAAAAAGTCCCCAACAACAGCAAACTCGATGCAGTCACTTAGTGATTTCCATTCACATAAAGAGCTGCATAAAATGCAGGCAGGGTAAAGAGCATTGGCACAGGAGAGGTGATGTTTGTGTTACAGAAAAGGATCCATGTAAGACAAGAGCAGCCCTTGTGCAGCCATATCTCATGGGATCATCAATGGATCATGGTTTTGCTTTGTTTTGTTTTGGTTTTGATGTGTGTAAGCCTTTGCTTGAGGCAGAAGTATGCAATCAATATTTGCTGTCAGCAGCCAACTACTTTACAAAATGGTTGGAAGTTTCTCCAGGAAGGAGACAAGAGAGTCTGAGAATAATAAAATTCTTGACCAGATCTGATAAAGTCATCTACGGAAATAGTTTTGAACATACAGTTATTCAGTGAGTTTACGAGGGATTGGCAGTCCACCCACCCAGCATTCCACAGGATGGGGGAAGAGTTCATCGGGGCTTGCCTGTCTTCACAGTGAAGCACCATGCCTCTGGGACTGGGCCTATCCCACTTCTCATTAGTTACAGGGCTTTCCCGATTGCTTCCTCCCTGTTAAGGGAAACAGATCTTTGCACCTTCTTTGTAATTAAAACAGTTAATGCCCAAGAAACACGACTTGTGCCAGCCAGCCGTCCTAACGGAAGCACTCTGCATGGCCCAAACTGAACTGCTCAGCCCAAAGCAGGGCCTGGGATGGTGGCAGGCAGCTTGACTTGCTAAAGCCTGCTTAATAAGTGTGCTTCTCGAAGTAATGCATTTCCTTGAGTGCACTCCCCTGAGGTCCCTTCCCTAGGAGGAAACATTTTCCCCAGCCACATAAATACCCCCCCGAAATAAAAGTACATGGTGTTCCCAGATCAACAGTGCAGCCTACTGGCCATTTCACTCTAATTAGCTCATAGAGTCTACAGCAAAATTCAGTCTTCAGTGGGAATCAGATCAGGTCCTTGAAGACATGCTTGGATTATATACAACATGTCTTTACCAGCAGAGTCATAATACCCACCGAGGGTGGCTGGAATACATTTGACTTGTGGCAGATCCCATATATCTTCATGGAGAATTTGCAGTTACTATAGCAAAATAAGTCATTTAAGCTGCCTTAGTTATTTCTTGGAATTTCCTTTGATTTATTCATGGTTGGAGGATTTGCAATTCAGAGTTTTGGCAGCTTGTCAACAGTTGCATTGCTGAAGGAAGAGATGCATTCCACAACCTTTAAATAGGCTGGGATTGTCTTGTCGGATGTGTTTCTAACATCTGACCAAATTCCTTGTGCCTATAGTTAACTTAACAAAAATTTCTTGCAATTATTTCCACTTTCTAGGCTCTACTTTTACTATAATTTTTTTCTTACAGCTTGGATTAAAAAGAAGTTATTTATCTTGTAATTGATATGAATACAGGAATATGTGACAGGTTTTAGAAAAAATTATTCTTAGTATGCAACCAATAAAATTAATTACTCTCTGACATAATCATTCATTATCCCTTGTTGTGTCTTAGGCTCAGCACACCTTCTCTAGGTAAAATTGTGTCTTTCTTGTAGTCCATCAACAGTGTACTTATCAAATACTTGCATGACCATTAAAAAAAAAAAGTGAAACACAATGTTACTTTCAATGGAAATTATTGCATTTCTGAAATTTGGCTCAGGTTAAATGTAACTCTTCATCCTGACCAGAAAACATACATCAAAAATGTTTCAGCAGTGCTTATATTCATAACTGTTCTCCCCCTCCATTAATCTAGGATTTCATTATGGTGTTTATCATTAATTGTTGTGTAAAGCAGAATATAAATATGCCTCGGTTTCTTTGCTTGCTTCTTGAAATATAATTTCACCTTGATTTACTTTTGGAAGAAAAAAGAAGAACCTAATAAGAGTATTTTGAGAGATTCTAGCTCTGTGCTAGGGAATTATGAAGGAACTTGATCAAGGCAGCATCCTAAATCTCTTAAAACACCCCTTGTAAAAGCATGTTTTTCCAAACTAGGAGAGCCCTGACCCAGCCAAGCACTTAGCTGTGTATTTAACTTTAAGCACCTGCCTAAGTGGCTGGCTGAGCTAGATTCTCCCTCAGCTGAAGGTTGCAGGATGGAGCTGAGGGAGTAGCAGGCACCATTTTTTGAGTCAAGAAGGTTTAACGCACCGTGATGGTGGAGGAGGAGAAATGTGGGAGGAATCTGAACTGATTTCAACTTATCAGCCTCAAAGACATGAGGAATGAAGTCTGAAATTGCGCCGCTCCTTTCCCCTCCTAATGAAAGAGAGAGCAGCCAGTTGCTCAAGCATTCACCTCACCCGCTGAGAGCACGCTCTGCTCCCACCTCAGCCAGCCCCTGTCTCCTCTCCTCCTGTGTTGAGCACAGACATAGGTCGTCCAGTTTATTTATTCATAATATATTTTCTTTCCAATTATTTATCTGTTTATTAAAGGATATTTTTTTTCCCCGTGTAAACACACAGGAATTGAAATAGGGAGGCAACCTTTGCCCTTGAAAATGTATGGAGGCAAAATAGGCAGTTGGTATCATTGGAAATCACCCTGTAATTACAACCTGAGACACTTGTTATGATTGGGCTTTGGCTTGCAGGAGCTAGCATAAACCCCCAGGCTGAAAGATAAAGGTCTGCTGACGTTAAACGAGGGTTGCAAATTAATGTAATGAATGACTTTTAATAATAACCTTTTGGAGGTGGCTCAGTGTTGTTAGCAGTAAGTCCTGACGAGGATTTGCTGTACAGGCCTGAAGGACTAGGGCAGGCACCGTCAGGGAAAGTAAGTGGGAGTGGGGGTGTCCTCGGTTTTTCAGAAAATCCCCATCTTCTGTGTGTGGCTCCTGTCAGCCCCTACACTACTCATAACTTCAAGAAAGTCAGAACTTCCCAAGTTTACCTCCAGAGATGTGAACAGAGCGACTTTAACCAGTGTGCTATTGTTAGGTCAGGACTTACTAAGACGTATTTCTGAATCCTGAGGGTGATCCTTTCTCTTCTTTTCAACAGCCAGGGATAAAGCCGTGATGGTCAGCAGCTGTGACTATGTTTCAGGGACAAATGTAGGAGTCGTATCTCTTTTAAGGGTCTTCTTTGGAAGGGGTCTCTTCCTCTGCTCAAACCCCAAAAGGCTGCAAAGGCAAAATGATGACAGAAACCAAAGAAAACAGTAACAGAGAGCACTAAAGAGTGAAGAGTACGGAAAGGCAGAAAATAGTCAATTATCGGTGTGCTCGGGGCCACTTTTAATTATTTGGCACTTGGCTTAAATTTAAATATACCAGAGGCTGTCTGCACAAGAAGTGGCTGGATGCCACTCTGCAATGCAAGTGCAGTTTTTGTGGCTGCAGTAACGGGGGAAGGAAAAGTATAGCCCAGACTGAAGTAGGGGATGGAAAAACCCTCAGACATCCTCGTTGCACTGATTAGTATCTTGAGTCATTGCCTTTGAGGGAGGTGAGAGTTTCCTCAGTATGGCGGAGTTAGATGAGCTCCTTTAATGAGGTTAGATACCAGAGGCATTGCGCAGTACCATGGAGTTCCCTGGGGAAAAAAAAAAGGAAAAGAAATCTTTTCTCTGCTGTGAGTTGAGGTCCAGCTGGCAATCATCAATGTTAAAAGAGTAGGCTTTGACAGCTACTAGAGCTACCCTACCTACGGCAGCTGGAAGTGGCAGCTAGTGATGAGAAGAGCTGCGACGCCGTGTCGCTGCTCCACTCCCCAGCAGATCTGCCTCTAGACCCATTCCTGCCCCTCGGGCTCAGGGGTTGTCACTGCAGAGAGGTCCCTGTCCTGCCTGTCGGAGGCTGTCCCTGCACCAGCTGCCTGGCGGCCGGTGGCCAGCGGCGGTGGCTTCGCGGCGAAGCCTCTGAGATGGCCGGCCAAGGCACGGGCAGTAACGCTAATGCAATTTGAAACCTCCCCCAGACAGCAAGGCGGGCAGGCAGAGGAGAACGAGGACACAGGCAAGCAAAAAAAAAAAAGGGGAAAGAAATCAGGCTGTCTCTTTATCTCCTTTCAACAGACATTTGTTACACAATGTGTTTCTGCTGCTTTATATAGCATGCATTAAGTTTTCCTGCTTCCTGCATGCACCGGTTGGGACAGGGCGTTGAGGCGAAGCACGCATCTGCTTGTGCTTGAGGAGTTCAACTCGCCGAAGAAAAGGTGAAGGTCTAACCTACGTGAACCCCATGACCTCTGATCTCTGTCCTGTGGCTAATGTAAAAACCCCCAAATCTGGCTGTTCTGGTTTGGAAGCCACTTGTGCCTGGGTTGTGTCCCAGGGGGCTTTGTGAGTTCTGACACCAGAGACTTGGCTGGTTGCTCTGAATAACACAGTCACAGCTAAGAAAGCAGAGCTGGTGACGTTTAAATCTGCTGAGCACCTTCAGCTACCAACTGGGCAACAGCTGGTTGTCCCCAGCTTCAGGTGGCCAGCGTGGAGGGCTGACCTCTAATTTAAAGCGTCATTTGTCAAGCTGCTTCACTGGAAATCTGTTATCTTTTTAAAATACTCAACAAAAGCAATGGAGGAGGGAAAGATCAGAGATCTCACTTTGCATAGAGTGACATGACAGTACTGAGGTTGGGTTTTGCTTCTTCATTTTTTTCTTTAATTCTGTCCCAAGAATTTATAGCCCTCAATGATTTTTTCTAATAGTTTGGAGTGAGTTTAGGAGCTTGAGAGTCTCTTCATTACCTTCTTGAAGGTGCCAGACTGTTTTTTTGTACGAAGGGCATATTAATAGACTGAGAGCTGTTGTAGTGATACTAAAACCAAAATAAGTTGCAGCTAGCACCCTGCTGCAGGGGAGCAGTGAATCCAGTCACCAAATTCATCTCACCCAAACCAAACCAAAGGGGCTCTCAGGAGTCCTACTCCTGCTCCTGCCTGCAACAGAGCTAGAACCAGCGGCACATGTCCCAGTGGTAACTGGTCCAGGTGAAGCTGCAAAGCAATTTAGCCAAAGGGTCCTAACCAAAGAGCTGAGATCCAAATTTAGTTTGAGACCTTTTGGGAGCACAGGGTGAAGTGCTTGATTTCAGGGTTCTTGGTAGCTGTAAAGCTTAGGTGAAGTTCAAAACTACAATAAAATTTTGGACAACGTGAGGGGTAGCTGATCCTGGAATAGCAAGCATGGAGGTACCTCAACTTCCAGTAAAAACACCCCTAAGCTGTTTCAACTTTTCTTTGGTGAAATGAACATTTCTCTGGTCCCTTTAATGCATTTATCGCCTCTACTAGCTTTCAAGGTAATAGCTATGAATGCCTCCTTTGTTATAAGATGCACGCTGCCCTGCGTGTGTGGGAGGTGGGTGTTACGATAGGCATCATACGGCAGTATTCTGGTATTTTAATAAATGAGCTTCTGCTGGAGGTGACATTACTTGAGTGTAAAACCAGGCATATCTGTCTCCTTAGTAAGATACAGGGTATTTTGTGGGGGTGTGAAGTAATTTTCTTTGAATAATTGAATTAAGTAATTACGAGTTATATAAATGTATAAGGCTCCAATTGCCCATAGTATCTGTGTACCATTCACAGAACTCAATGCAATATTTTCTTCTGATTACATGAACACTCTATTCTGAATATGCCAAACAACCTTCCTTTCTCCTTTTTTATAGTTCCCTGAGAACTACTTCTGTAACACCCATGAGATGTGAAGAACAACCAGAGACCTCCTACAGGGAACAATCTGCCACCAGAAGAGCTGCGCATTTAACTGAATTTTTGGCTCAGATGCCAGCCCATGCCCTCATTCTAAGACAAAAAAAACTTAAAAAAAATTTAAAAAATTTGGTTTCTTGGAGAATCAAAATCTCAGAACACCTAATGTGTTCAAAAGATTTGGATTTGGGTCCTTGCAGACCAAAGAAATAAATGCTAGATTCACAAAAGCTGCTGTGGGACAATATATTACCCAATATCCTGGAGCGTGCATCAAGCCTTAAGAGAACTAGTTCAGTTCCATTTCTGAAGAAATCTGAGATCACGTGCCACACAGGACGATGTTTTTACTAACCGCCTGCAAGCTGGTTGTGCCTATGCAAGGCTTGGAGTACTGCTCCTTGGTCTCTCCTGATGAGACATCCACTCTGTGTGCAGCATTTTACATTCACTGCAACATGCTCTAGAAGCCAAACATCCACTTCCCAGTTGTATGAATCATTTTCAAATTTGAGTTCTGCTTCAGCGCCTGTTAAAAGTGTTTTATTCCAAGTAGACTGGCTTCAAATGGAGTATCTAAGGAGACCCAGCTAAGTTTAGAGTAACCAGACAGGGATTTGCAGGGCATTCATCTGCAAGGTGGAAGAGCTAGATTCAGCTCTGCCTCTGAAGGATGCATCAGAGCTTTGAGTGGGCACCCAGTGCTCCCCAGCACAGAGTCTGAGCCACTGGGCACCTGTGTGCCTCAGGCAGCTCCTTGCAAGACCTCCTCTCCCCAGTGCTGACAGCAAGAGTGAGAACGATGCCGGGGAGGCTGGAGCACTCACCTGGAAAGTGCAGGGACACAGTGGTATGTATAGGGCTGAAGCATGACACCCTTGTACTATCCAAGGTTTCAATCACAAGAAAAACCGTGGGGTATAAATTTGACAACACAGAGCATCTGTGCAAAACAGTCCATGGTGATGGACATGTGTCTGAGGTGGGAGCTGGGATGCCACTACACTTTTTTTTATTCCTGCTGTTTCTTCCAAAGGCTTACTACAGGGTCATATCTGGATTAAGCAAAGCTGGCTACTTTTGTTTGAGGGCTCTTCAGGAGAATTCTGGGCAACTAAACAAAAACAGTGTCCAGGTTTATTGAGAAAAGTGAAAAATTGCCAGGCATTAGCATATTGATGATGGGAAGCCCCATACTCTTCCTGTCTTCTGCTCCTCAGATGTGCTTGAAATACAAATTTACAGTACCAAGCTGTGTATCAATCAATATTTACTGCTCTCTGGACTGTAGAAATAGTAAAGATTTAGCTTTAACTACTCCATTTTATTTCATCCTCAAGTCCGCTTTTTGGCATTGTTTTAATTTTGCTGTTCTTTGCCTAAAATCATTGAATTTTTCCAAGATCCTCTGGAAATTTCCAAGACATAGAGTTTTGCTTTGGGCTTCAACGATCCCACTTGTGGCAATGTTTAAATTTTTATTTCAGTTGCACGTCTGAGTCACAGAACCATGTTTCTTCCTTTTCTTCCCCTTTTCTTTTTTCTCTTTTTTTTTAGAATATCAGAAAAACATTTCAATTCCCTCCCCCTAAAAATGCTTTGGCACTCTTAAGAACTGGAATCTTAATGGAGCTTCTTCAGTGTCTCTGCTAGGAAGCTTATATTCTTTGGTTTTGTTTATGATTTTGAAGTAAGAAGGTTCTGATTTGCAATGCTGTTTGCTCGTGGCTTTGTCTTTTGGCAAGATATTTTAAAATCATAACATTCCTGGTGCTGACCATCTAAGAACAGTGCAATTTCATCCCTTCAGGTGGCTTTGCTGAAACCGAATGTCACTCTGCTGCCTTATAAAATCAGTGAAATGTGGAATAAGCCAGTCAGTAGCCTGGGGAAGTACCCCTTTCTGGGTGGCTTTGTGTTCCTTGGCAATTTTATACGCCTGCATACATTATCCTTGTAAGTGTGATCTGATGTGTAGGTGGTCCCTATTTCTGACACATTGCATTTATCTGCATCTCTGGAGCAGCTTAAAAAGTCAAGCCTTTTTTACAGTTAGAATATTACCATGAATATGATGTATTCTGGGGACTGCATTCTGCATCTCGAGCATTCAGTTAATCAGAGCTGCAACTCCAGCTGGCCGTATTTTGCCAGTGAAATAAAATGGAGCTATATAGGGAGAACACGTGAAGGCGTGCAGTAAATTTTTATGAGCCTGAGGATGGAATGACCACATTGCTCAAGACTTACCAGCAGAACTACGAAGGGCTTAACCAAATAAGTGGCAATTAAAACTTTATAGTCTTTCACACTGTCATGTGCTTGTTTGTGCCCTGTGTGTAATTTTTAGCTCTTGTTTACACCTGCACTGGTGAAACTGAGGACAGCATGTATTGCCATACAATCACCCAAGAGACATGATTCCATTTAGTTTGTTCCCAGGTCTTCCTTGGAGTTTCTTGGTGTTTTTTCATGCTGTTTTGAAACACAGGGCAGTACGCAGCCAGGAGGGAGCTGTGCGGTAGTACTGCCTTCTTCCTTTCGTGCTGCACAGTGGGGTCCCCCGTGCCAAGTGGTGACAGTGCTGTTGTCTATAGCTCCTCATAGGAACTCTTTTCCTCCAGAAAGTATACTTCTGTAGACACCATGGAAACTGAAGTGTACTAGTGGTGCTTATCACTGTATAACAAGCAATGAAATACAGACATTTATAAGGCTATAGAATATATTCACTGCACATCTCCTTGAACCAGAACTAAGGTTAAGCACACTCTTGAGCATCGTGCCTGACTCTAGCCTTCCTTGGCTTCAGCATGCTTCCAGGTGTTTTTTACATTTTTTTCTACTCCTGGTACAGGTGGTCTCTCTGGTTCTCCTTGTACCCTGGCAAGGGCCATGGACGGTTGGGCCAGGCAGAAGGGAAGGGAAAAAGTGCCAGCTCAGTGCAGCAGGGAGGAAGATGGAAGGAAAATCATCTCAGTAAGGACAAGAGAGCAGAAGGTAGGGCAAGATAGAGTTAAATAGCTGGGACTGCAGGATCAGATTAAAAAATACAGTAAATGGTCTTGAGACATCTCTTCTCCTGAACCTCCAGCTGACAAAACCTGAATGACTCAGCCCCATTCACATGATGAGAAAATCTTCCACTTTGAAAAGTCAAGCCTCTGCCATTAATGCTAAACATCTCCCTCCCTGTTTCTGGCCTTAACACGTTCACCAGTGTAACCCTGGAGTCCTGCAAGATGTTACCTCAGCGATAAGCCTGTCCCCAGGGAATCATAGAAAACAGGGATGGAAAGCACCTCAAGAGATAATCTAAGGCCTGTTGTTCCCCCAGGCGGAGGAAGGCAGATTACATATATGGGCTGGGTGGGGGGAGTGCATAGGCAGGGTTTATTTGATGGAAAGCTGTTAAGTAGCATGTTGGGAGAACGGTGAGGTAATGGGAATGACGTTGCATGCATACAGTATTGGAAACCGCCAGGTAGAAATGAGGCGCTTTGTGGTGACAGTGGAGAGGCAATAATACAAGGTAATGACTATGCTCTAAGTTTTCCCATCCAAATGATTTAGGGCCAGATGGACATCCTGACTTGACTGAAATGATCTTCATTACACACCTGTGTCTGCTGTGGGGCAGGGGTAAGGACTAGGAAGGCTGCAGCAGGGCTGTAGCAGTGCACATGCTGTGCTGTTAGTGCAATCGCAGTATTGAGCAATACTGCCCTTCCCCATGACAGCGCTGATGGATCCAGCTTAGTTGCTTTACAGGGTCAATAATTTGCAGTAATCAGCTTAGTAGTTGAGCAAGGTAAGAAACAAACTGACCTCTTCAAGAAATCTGACTATTTCAGACATCAAAAGTGGTGTGATTCTGAGGAGCTGGAAGTGTTTTCAGACACAGGCTTCCAAGTTCCCACTCTGTGAATTGTAAAAGTTCAAAGATGTCAGTGCTGTTTCTTCACATATATGAATGTAGAGTAATGGGGAAATGAGGAGGACTAATGGGAAACCTGAGACTTAACTGGGTAAGGTACAGAGTTAGGGTGTATACTATCTGGCTGCTGAAAGTCAATGCTGGAAAGCAAAGAGGGAAAGTCATCAGGGACATTGAAGAGCTCACCACTCAACTGGAATGGAAAAGTCACAAGAGAACCCCTCAAAGAAGAGCTTCAGCATTTAATCTGATAAAATTCTGCCATGTGATTAAATTAAACCCCAAATATTTCTGCAGAACACAAGCAAAAGAGATTCTAAGAGAACAGCAGCATCGTTTGTGGGGGTGGTGAAACCTAGTCCTTCCATGCCACCTAGTGTAGGAAGCTAAGCAGCATTCCTGCTCCTGAGAGCAAAACTGGGACCTGTGCATCCTGCGAGACTGGACTCTGCAAGCAAGGGTCATTAAGCAGGAAATTAAGTGGAGGTCTGAAGCCTGCCACTGTGTGAACCATCTCACCAGTGCAGACTAACACCTGCCTCCAGCACCATGGCAGTAGGCGCCGCTTGTTGCTCGCTGTGTTTGCAATGTGGCACACTGCAAGGTTTTAGAGACAACTGTGTGGCCTATGTTTTAATATATTTTAGCTGAAAAAGAATAAAGTTACTTAACTTGCATCTGTCAACACACTGGGAAAAAAAGATAGCATGGGATGTTTGCATTCTGACACTTAGTAACGTGGTTTGAGTCTTTGTTTCTGGGAACTAAGACTGGACCATAGCTAAATGGATATAGTGTTCAGCTGGTCGGTTGTTCTTTTTTACAGGACAGGAGAAATTTCTGGTTTGTGGCTGATTCGTGTAAGGAGAAAAAATAAGCTATGGTTCTGTTAGTAGTTGGTCCAAAACACACCAATGGGTAAAAAGGGCCCAAAGTGTGGTGTGCTGTCTAATTGCTAAACATGCATATGCTTCATCTGAGTGGTTAGGAATACTTTTCTCTAGGGACAGTTACTGCTGTAACTAGCTAAACAAAGGACTCTTGACCTTACTTTGAAACATTTGGTGCTAGTTTCTCTTTGACACCAAAGAGCAGATTAGGTGGGAGAGAATTCCGATAGCCCTCCGTACTCCTGGAAAATCTATACCATCTCATTATACTTGTTCAAAACTGCTTCCTAACAGATTGCAATGTCACTTCAGGATGTTACCAGTCCAAGAATAACCAGATAGCTATATATATTTCACCCAGAACCCCCATGGACAAGGACACCTGCACGCTATCAGATTGTCCTATGCATAAGATGTGAACTGTGTTTATAAGCAACTTTTGAGAGTCATAATTACTAGCCTTGATATATAAAGAATAAATGATCTCAGCAAAATTAAAAAAAAAAGCAGTTACCCTGAATGCTAAGCCAGCGAGCCTGCATCAAACATAGGAATAGGTAACTCATGTTTAGTTTCTAACAATAAATGTCTCATTATTTTTCCTCTGCTTTCTAAATTTTCTTCTACCACTTTGTTTATTGCCTCTAGAAACCTGCTGTTTGAGTCGTCCAGCCACTATCCTGCTGGGGCTGATAAACAGTATTGCCTCTGAACAGAAACAATCCATGCTTGCATCAGGTTTAAAAGCAGATCTGTGCCCTTCCTCCACTCTGCCTGCTGATAGACACCCTCACCTGTGTACAGGCTTCCATGCTCCCACACGCCTTTATCATGGTGCAAGTAAGATTTTATGTGGTGTGTAAACAAGGAAATCCCTAGAAGCAAAAGAGCACTTCAAAAGAAGTTTGGCTTGCATGATGGCAAAATGATGACATGTAACTACAGCACTAATAAAGGCCGTCTGTCTGCGTTTTGTGTTGAGAAATGGGTGAAACACAGCACAGGGGAGGAAGAGGTGGAATGTCATCATATGCTTTCCATTTGCACCCACGTAAAAAAAAAAAAAGATAGTGTTTCTACTCTTTCCAAGGCAATGTGATGTATGTGTCTGGTTCCATTATTAAAAAGAGATTAAAATGATTTAAAATATGTTTCAGTATTAAAAAAAAGAATAAAGTGGATGTCGGCCATTTTGAGTCATCAGCCAAACTCTTGGCCTTCCTGTTTTTTCCTTTGCTTGGAACTCCCACGTTTCTCTAGTTAACAGAACCCCCAAAGATGGCTGATGCTTAAATATTTAAACTCCTTCTTTTTTGACATTTTTCTAGTCTAATTATTGATTCCACAATGTTTAGTATCCAGGAAGCAATCCCAAGTTCCTGAAATGAAAACCACCTTCCAAAGCCAGGCTTTTAAAAGATGAGTCATTGGCTGGCACTTGAGCATTTTTTTGGCACTTAGCTTAGAAGAAAGAGGTTTTGAGGAGAATTTCTGTGTGTGAGAAAGTAAAAAAAAATAAATTAAAAAGTGCTTGGCACGCAGCCTGTCAACTTTCAGGGAAGAGTGTAATAAAATCATGGTGTCCTGGGTGAAAGTAGGGGCAGTCTTGTATTTGGTGTTTAACTCCTTCCTGAACAGTCTGTAATTTCTCAAAGTCCTTCCTGTATTTCTGTATGCTGGAAAGGCATGAATGGAACAAAATAGCCCAAAGGGCTGTATTTCTCTATCTTTGGGAATGTATCTTTTCCCTGCTGGAGCTGTTGGGGGTCAATCGGGGCTTTGGTTTGCTGGGGAGGGCTGCAGAGGCCTGGGTCTCTGCTTCCTCACTAGCTCCTGCTCCCTGTTCCTCACTCCTTCAGGATTGTTGGCCCTGAAGCAAATGCCAGGTTGCTGGAAGATATTATTTCATAACTGATTCACTTGGGACTTGCCCTGTTTCTTTGTCCCCTTAGGCAAGACCTGGAGCAAGGAAAGAGAGGGTGGGCATCTGACCATGTCAGCTAAAGTGCTCTTAACATCTGTCTGTAGATTAAAATCTTTTCCTTATTGTTTTCACCATCTTCCTCCTGAAAACTCTAGTCCAGTTTCAGGAAGCTCTGCTGGTTCAGGTCAGCAAAGATTAACGTAAAATAGGTGGGGAACAGAAAAGGCAGAAGTTGGCATACGTACCTCCCTGTACTGAACAATCCCAACAAAAATGAGTGTGCTACCAGTGCAGTGCATGGTATCTATTAACCCACGGAGAGGGAGGACCTATTTGTCATATGCATGGAGTACCCATAACAGAGGGCAGTGCTGCAAGTTCCTGGGTCTCTTGCAAGGCTCGTAGCACACTTGCATGCTCCATAGTGCCTGCCAAGAGAAGGCTCATGCTGCACAACTGTGATTTCCACCTCACCACACAGGAGTAAATGAGGAGTAATTCCAGAGAATTGACATTGATAATCAAGGTGGTTTTTAACATTTTTACTCTTTTCATCATGCTACTCTAAACTTGCAACTTCCCATCTTCAGCTAATCATGCTTGTCCCTCCACAGTAATCTGCAGTGACTAAGCTTTATTTGTTTTTTTTTCAGGCTTTATAATTAAATTTATAAAGCCTCTGTTGCAGTGTTTGTGGAAGATGGTGATGATCCTCTTACAATTTCCGTTCTAGGTATCTCCTTGATAAACTGCAAGCTGTATGTGCTTGGACACATGAAACCATGGAGCAGGAGACAGGTTGGTAGAGTTCCCCTAGACTCAGGCAACATTTTTCAAGCAGAAAGTATAACCAGCCAAACTGGAATGGCCATGGGTTATCAGTAGCATCACCTGCTGTTACAAGACTCTCTTGTCAGTAGCTCCTAACCCGTCACAATGTGCCCATCCCCAATGCCAGGTAAAACCCCCATGAAAATCAGTGAAGTTCCAAGATTCAGGGGGAGAAAAATTCTCTATATCTGCTCATTACAGACTTCTAAAATTCAACAAGTGCTTTGAAAACTGCAGCCACAGCGAGCAGGTCTGAGCCTCTCAGTGCCTGTGGCTGATCACACCATGGCTGCAGAGAGCAGCCAAGAAAGGTTTCGCCTGTAGTTGAGCAAAGGAGCTGGGATTTCCTTGCAAAGGTAGCTTCCGACTGTGCTGTGCCAAGGAGAGCGGGACGCAAAACCCTGAGCCTTTGCTCTTTGCCCCTGTCTTCCCCCGCCGTGGTCAGCCCAGGCAGTAGGACAGGAGGGAGCAGTGTGATTTAAGTTGAGAGGAAAAGAGCAGATAAGGACATGGAGAGTAATGAAATGAATAGTTGGAGTCAGGGGAAGTGGGAAGCTGACCTAAGGAGGGAGGAATGTCATTGGGGACATCAGGGTGGGGACATGCGAGCTTGGCAAAGAAACTGGGAGGGGAAGCCAGGAAGGGAGGGTGTGGAAAAGATGAGATTTGATGGGGACCAGAGAGAAAGTCTAATTCTGGGGCTGGGCTTCTCTTGGGCTTGGGAAGAGGACTGGGTCCAGAAACCCAGTGAGTGGTCCATAGCACTGGTCAGGGAAGGGGTCGGGAAACAGAGTGCAGGAGGAAAAGGTTGAAGGGCATTGGGCTGAAGGGGTTGTGCTGGGATAGAAAAGAGACACAAGAACATGCACCCACCCAAGCGTGCTCCAGCCCCCAGGGCTGGAATGGGACCCGAGAGGACTGTGTGCTGACCCCTCTGCTGCCTGCAAATACCTTTGAGACCTGTTCTTCAAGACAAGATGCAAGACCATGCTTTCAGCTTCTTTCATGTTTGAGAATTCAGCTGAATTGGAGTAGGATAACTATGTTAGGGTGAAAAGTGATGTCAGAAAGGTAGGCCATGATATATATGCCTGAACAAACCCTTATTTTTTTTTCTGCTTTGTCATGATGTATTTTTAAGTAAGAACCACATTTTATGGCCAGAGAATTTGTCATCAATTTCTTACTTTGCCATGTAACTAATCCATTAGGTCATAAATTTCAGCAAATATTGGAGTGGACTAATTTTAGAATTGTATAATAAAAAAAATAGCACATTATGAAAGAAATACAAAAATTTTCTCTTGTTTTATCTTCTCAATTTTTACCATTCTTAAAGAATCTAAAAATTGTAGCAGAAATTTTTCTAGTGAGGTAATTTCTAACAGCTAGCACAGATGAAAACAGCCAATCAAGACATGCTTCAGTATTTCCATGCACTTCAGACTGACAAAATGTGGTAGCTCCTGTGATTCTTCAATCCTTTTGTCAGGGAAAGTAAGGAAATGTGATCAAAGGTTGTTTTATCACGAGTGTGTTTAGCTGAATAATGTAGTATATGAACTTAGTAGTCAGATGGAATCAAATAGATCTCCTCAGTTTCTAGTTAATTTGTAGAAGAGGAGAGTTTAGGTAGAGGAATGGTCTGCCACAATTAACATTGCTAGTAAGAACTTTGCATGTATTGGCAAAATTAAAACAATTTTACTACAGAACACTTTTTCAAATACTCCTGATGCAGTTTCAGCGCAGTCAGAAAATAATTGTGGGCCAATTAATTATTTCCCTTCAGTTCTATTTCAGGAGTGTAATTAAGTTCAGCCTTTGGGTGAGATAAGAAGGATAGAACTTTTTAGTTTGATTTATTGTTAGATTTTTTTTTTTCAGCTTAGTGTTAGTGTAAATTCCACACTGGAAGCAAGTATGACCAACGTTGCTCAGTGTTCCCTTACTGAGGTTGGATTGGTGCATTCAGCCTTCCTTGCAGTATGTGATAAATAAATGAAAAAAGGTTTCTCTTAAAATGGGATGGATGAACACTCTGCGTCTGTCGCTTACGGTGAGGCCCTGTACTGTCACCCCCTGAGCAGCTCCATTCCCTGTTCTGTGTGAAGAGGAAGGCATATCTGTCCCATGCCGTGCAGCACTAATCTGTGATATTTCAGCTGGCTTCAAAACTGGAGGCAATGTAGATGTGGCTGTACTGTGCTACCACAACTGTAGTTGTTGGTAGGACTCCAGTGAGGTCTTTGGTACTGCACTTTGCTATGTACTTCTACTGACTTACCTGGAAGTTGCTTCAGTATTTGTAACATTGCCCAGTGCAGAGAAATGGAAAATATGATAGGATCTGTTAACTGAATCTACATCCAAATGCAAGCACATGAGGGGACTCAGCATGGTCAGCACCTGGTGAGAGAGCACAGGATACTGATACGCTTGCTCCTTTCTGATAATCCATTACAGATAGCCTTTGGAATATAGCCTTGATTCTTTTTTTTTTTTTTTTCTCTTTTTAAATACAATGTGTTGTTGCTAAAAGATATTTAATGAAAATAAAATCTTTTCCAGAACAAGTACCGCATGAACAGCCCAGCTTTCCTTTCTGTTCTTCATATTTTTACCACATGTATTAGCAGTGCAGTTTTTAAGGTTCTTATCCAGCAAAGTACTTGAGCAGGTGCTTAATTTTAAGCGTATGCTTAAATGTTTTTTTCTCTTAAACCCTTATTCTTGGCTACCACTAAGATTGCCGAAAAGGGTGATAAATGTATGGAAGTTTCTGTGATGTAGAAAGCTGTCTATTAGTAACTCCAGAGAAACCACCAAGTGATTCCACATGGACCACCAAACCGTCTTTAGAGTCTAATGATTTTCATTTGCACTGTCAGTCCGGGGAAGACTCAAGATGAAAAGTTATGTAATATTTTTCCAGCTCCCTGAGCTATTCAATCCTCCCTCCATCATTTGTTTAATACATTCCTCATATGTTGCTCTGGTCTCCTGACACCCAGGGTGTTCCTGGGAACAGCTGAATTCCCATATGAGGGGAAACACATTTCCATATGTTTTTAGTATTTCAAAAGTGTTATTTTATTTAATACATTTAAAATATTTAAACCCCCACCCTTCTACCCCCCCTTTGGCATGCTTTTAGTGGGTGTCCCAAGAGACTGTAGAGCAGAAACGAGACAAACTGCAATAATATAGAAAAGCATGCTTTTCATAGGAGTTCAAGGTGACATATAGTCAAGAATTACATGAGAAATAAACTGAACTTAGTCTCTTCTCAGTTTTATTCAGACCTCTTCACCTCTCTGTCTCTTTTCAAAACTACTTTTGCTGGTTTAGTTTTAAGAGCTAATAAAATATACAGAACCTGACTCTCCTCTTGCATCAAGTTTAGATTGTTAATGTCAGGGATATATTACTCCATTAGCTACAGGGCTCCATTAAAATGTCGGCACTACATCAAGAAGGACAACCACGTCCATGTTATCCAAAAAATTCTATCCTACCAGTATTCTGGGGACTCTTTCAACTTGCAGATTAGAGGCATCTCTTTAACACAGAAGTCTTTTTAATAGGATCAACATAAAATAATGTGGTGTTTGCTAACTTATGATCTTTGGGATTTCAGTGTTCTGCATATCCATGGAATGCAGTGAGATGACCCCCAGTTTCTACAGTTTCCCAAAAGAGTAGAAAACTCCACAAATTAGAGAGAATGTGACAGAGCCAGAACTATGCTTTGCATCCTTCCTCCCCTTCTCCTCCTATCTATGTCACCAAACGTTTTCTATTAACGCTTCTGCTTATCCTACATCGCATCAGAACCTGAATGAGTCACTGCTAGAGAAGGGCTTATTGGATGGCAGAGGCAAAGAAGCAGCGTTACTAATGGTTTCAAAACAATAGGGAATATTTGAATGTCCAAAAAAGGAAGCACTAAACTTTTGCTGTGCTAGACTGTCACTGACTTACTGTCAACTCATTGGGCAGCATCCCGAGCAATGGTAAAGGAATGTATTTGAAAATACATTTGGGACGGGTTTGCAAGCATCAGAATGTTTACACTCGTTGTGAGATTTCCCCTTCTTTTGTATTGGGTTATTGTGCTAAGGGTATTTGTAGTTAAGATTGTTGATTACCCCTTGCCAGAACACAGCAGTTTCTTTTGGTGAGTATTTCTGAGGTTTTTGAAATTTGGTTTTGGTCCACATGTGGTGGAATGCAAATGGAAATTTCAGAGTCCTTTAGCAATAACAAACAGGGAAGAATCAGGAGAAAGAAAACAGTCAAAAGTTGAACCTGGCATTAACCTGGCATATGGGAAAACAACAGCTGCTTCTGGTAAGTTAAGTACCTTATAAATAACACTTTTGGCTATTCTGCATTCTTCTGTGATAGGCTATAGGAAACCTTTTTGATTAAAAAAACATTCTAGGTTTGGCACAATAGTGCTTCTGGAAATTAAAAATATCACTGAAAATGTTTGGTTTAGCTTTATGGAGAACCCAAGAGCCAACTTTACCTTAAGAGATTAGACCTGGAGGCATGGAAAGTGAAGAGATCTGCAAATCCTAATCTTGCAATCCCTTTAGAGGAAGCTGCCTCTAGATTACATTCATTTAACAATATACAGTTCCATGAGAAATTGTTAGTGGCACCTACATTTTACTCTTGGAAACACGAACAATATTCCAAGGCTGTGCCTGCAATGACAAATGTGAGCCTGGTGTCTACATAACATCTCTCATTACCAAAGTAGTATTTTTTCCTCTGAACAGTCATGCGGTTTTAAAGAAAGCCATAGACTCATCATAGATTCATATGTTGAATAAAATGGAAGCAGGTCAAACTGAAAAACATACTTTGAGGGTTTGATATCAGATCCTGCTTTCCCTTTTCAGGTGAGACTTCCACTACTATGACCACACCTAAAATTCATAAATTGCTCCAGAAAGTTGAGAATGTTATAATTCAAAAATTTTGGTTGACATTTGGAATAAATTACCAAGAAAGGAAATTGAAGCAAGGCACATAAATAAGCTTAAGAGTCACCTAGGTTTATTTCTGGACAAAAGATGAGGTGAGGAATGTGTTAAAAAGCAAGAAAGCATAATAGAAATTTAAGTGAAAGAAGGGTGGACATACCAAGATAGCTGGCCTTTTTCCTGTTCTTAAACAGTTTTGTGCTTTAATCACAACCTAGGAACAGCTTAGGCCTCACTCAAGATCACAAATGCATTCCCTACATGGCTTAATTCTATAAAACCTGTAGTTTTGCACCATATACTCTAATTGCAAGCAAATGCAGTATCAATACTAGGTCAGCAAGATACTGTATCTGGAGAAAAACCAATCTATTCTGGAATTTTAAGAAACATTTCAGGTATAGTCATCTAAAAGTGGCCCAAACAGTGGGCTTGATCCTGCATCCTTTGCATCTTTTGCATCCTTTGCACCCTGATCCTGGCCTGAAGCAGTGGAGTTGGTGTTAGGTTTGGGTCTGGAAGCTGCTGTGCTAGCACAGCGCTGTGCTGTCAGTAGGAGACCAGGCCTGGCCCCCATAAGTACCCTGCTCTGCTTCTGTTGAGGACTCAGTTGGCATCAATTCAGGGCTCTATGTACTGTGTATTATTGTGCTGTGTAGACTTGAATAGTCCTATGGGACTTTGTCTGCTGGTTTAATTTAAAGCAAAACTTGGATTGTCAGTACATCCCAGAGGTGCAACTCTCAGTGTCTTCTGGCATTCACTTCTAGTCCTGGAAGACAGAAATATTTTTGGCCCCAGTTATAGAGAACAGTATTAAAAATTGGCTTTGCTGCATACAAGGAGTCTTAGATGTTGACACAGGCTTTTGGAAAAGCCTCTTTGTGCTTGTGTGTAAGTGTAGGATTTCTAGGGCAGGAAAAGGCCAGAAGGGTAATCCTGTGGCTCTCATCTTCAGGCTTCTTCTGTCTGAGGCACGTAAGGAGGCAGCGGTGGCTGTCACCACAGCTCTGCGGTGTTTGGGACAGAGGCTGGTGCAGATGGGGTTGTGCCTGGCTGACAGAGGTTGTCAAGCCCCCTTTCTTTCCCAAGCTGGCTGCACATCTGGAGAGGTCTAACAACAGTGTAAAGATACCTCCTCCTTCCTTCTCCTTGGCTCTGAGTGACACTCAGAGAAGTATATCACATCATCTCTAGTTTAGATAATTTTATAAGCTTATATCATTTATTAATCGTATTTTTTCTCAGAGCTTCAAAGATCATTATAACTGTCAGAGAGTGTTTTCCTGTTATAACCTGTGTGTTGCTACCATCGCAAATCCCTTCTACACACAAGCCCCTTAATTCAAGCAGGGTGGCATTTTTAGCACAAATTAGTGGGCTCACAAGGGAACATTAGCTATAGTTTATTAGCTCAGCTCCCCAGCTGCTAATCCAATCTCTCTGCATGGCAAGCCAGTTGCTGTGTGTAGTACAGGTGTTATTTCACAGTGTGCTCTCACTCCAGCCAGGCAATCCCAAAAGGCATTAACTGCAAGGCAAATGGTTTGATTCTGCAATGAAGATACAGTCATGGCAACAGTGGAAACAGAGTCACCAACAGATAGTTGCAAGTGACAGTCTTAAGATGATAACCTCTGTGTAAAGGATTCAACCAAAATTATCCTTTCACATACAGAAAATGCTCAGGGGATGGCCTTCTCCAAAGGTTTGAGATACTTTGCTTGAATCACTTCTGAATCATCCATTTATGGATTTATACATCTGTGTTTAAAAATCTCTTTAACACCACACCAACCTACTTGTGTTTTTATTGTCTCCAAAATGCATGTGCACTACACTAGCAGTAGTACCACTGGGGACAGACCCACCTGCCTACCAGCTCTTCTGCACAGCTAGAGAGCAGATGTGGAGTGTCCTTTTTCTAAATGACTATTTAAGGTACAGCAAAGTAAATTAAACTGTCATTAAGTCTTTTATTACATTAACGTATACCCTGGACACTTATTTTAATGACCAGCTGTCGTGGTTTAACCCCAGCCAGCAACTAAGCACCACGCAGCCGCTCACTCACTTCCCCCCCCACACCCAGTGGAATGGGGGAGAAAATCAGGAAAAGAACTAAAACTCGTGGGCTGAGATAAGAACGGTTTAATAGAACAGAAAAGAAGAAACTAATAATGATAATGATAACACTAATGAAATGACAACACTAATAATAAAAGGATTGGAATATACAAGTGATGCACAACGCAATTGCTCATCACCCGCTGACCGACGCACCCTTTAATCCCCAAGTGGCGATCCCCCCCAGTTCATAAATGTCACATGGTATGGAATGCCCCATTGGCCACTTTGGGTCAGCTGCCCTGACTGTGTTCCCTCCCAACTTCTTGTGCCCCTGCAGCTTTCTTGCTGGCTGGGCATCAGAGGCCGAAAAGCCTTGACTTTAGACTAAACATTATTTAGCAACAACTGAAAACATCAGTGTGTTATCAACATTCTTCTCATACCTAGCTCAAAACCATAGCACTGTACCAGCTACTAGGAAGACAATTAACTCTATCCCAGCTGAAACCAGGACACCAGCATACTGTAATGGGTTTCCCTGGCTTAATAAAATGTCTCAACATGCCCAAGAGCCTGGACAGACAACTGCAAGCAACTGAGTTACTGCAGGTCTGAGCTTTTAGCTTATATTGTCTAAAGACATATAGTTTGCTCATTTTGGTCTCTCCCAGCTCCCTGTAATAAAAGACAAAAAAACCCAATCTGTGTACATCTAGTTTTGATACCAAGTTTGATAGCAAGATGGAAATCTTGCAGCACTGTAATACATTATGGTGTTTGAATCCTTTTACTCTAGCACATACAGATGATGGGAGTGACTACGTGGGTAACAGAGGTTTCACTAGTCCCAGCTCTCAAAGACTAAGGGCCAGTTTGTGTCACTAAATTCAGATGAGCAAGCTTTCTAGAAGTCTCGAATTTTCTAGAGTCTCCCTTGTTTACTCCCTTTGAAAGTCAAGTAGGCAACTTCTAGCTTAATGATACTAAAGGCAACATTCAGATATCCTAAATTCTACCAGCAGGCTTGCTTGGTGTTTCCTACTGACTGATCTTAGGCAGCTCCCTTCATGGTGCTTGTGCAGTTTCTTTGACACATACCTCTGTGGTTCTTGGCCTTTTCCACAGGCTGGAGATATGTAATTAGGTGGTATTTAATTCATCCTGGGATTGGTTTGAGAGTAGTGACATTGGGAAGGAGTACAGAGTCTTTATTGTAGTGTAAATTCCCCTTAGTTCACTCTCTCGTATTCAGGTATCATTTTCTGCCCTAAACTTTAAAGGCACAATCCTGAAAACCAGCGTAAAAATCCCTAGTAGACAGCAAAAAGAAAGACTTGTTCACTGGTGGCTTCATGGAAGCTGAAATAGTAGGTAACATTCTGTCCTCCCTGACACAGTGTACATTTTTGCTTAGGTTGCAGGACCAGGATTTCACCTGCCTTCTACAAGTTGCTTGTGGTCAATGTAAGAGCTCTCAACTCAAGTTCTGTTCTGGAGAAATGAGCAATATAGTGGTTTATATGTGGAAAATCAAATGGGTTGTTGGTCATAACCTAATGAGTTCCCCATATTTTTAATCAAGAAAGTTTTTTCCCAGTTACATGCTTTAACTAAGCACCATAAAAATACTTGGAATGGAGTATGGTTTCAATATAGATAGGTATGCAAAGATTAAGAAAAACTAGTTTTTCATCAGAGTATACAAGGCAGTGCAGAGAAGGGCATTGCTGGGTCAGAGGGCTATCAGCTGACTCGCAAGATGTGAGCTGTTAACCTGGACAAATCTTGTGTCCACCTATTGGGGCATTTGTATTGTTTCCCTTGGGGAAAACTAATCACAAGTTTGTGCTTAAATATAGAGATTTGATGAGCAATGCATTGGACAGAGTCCTGCCACCATAAGTGGATCTACAAGGAGTCTGCAAAGATGTGTCACCAGCCCGATACCTTATATACACTTGCACCAGCACCAGTCCCGCGAGCATCAGCATCAGGCGCCTCAACCTAATGTTGGGTCCATCGCTTAGCCCGGCTCTGTTGCCCAAAGGTGGCCCCTTGGCACTCCAGGACTGCTACAAGACAATGCTGCAGCTGTTTCTTGTCTCAGCACTTCACTCCCCTACTTGAAGTCATTCTGTCTCTGGGATTCCTACTTCCTGCCAGTTTAACCCATTCTGTGGTTGGGCCTTCTTGCCCTTCATGCCAGATCATACCTTGGTCACAAATTACCACTGCTGAGCAGTTACAATTTGAATTTCCCTTTCACCTGTTTTTAACAAGACCATTGAATCCCAGCCCAAGAAACCCAACAGAGGATATTTACATATAACTGTTATTAGAGGAACTTTCTTTCCAAGTCTATCAACAGGTGATTCATATCCTGAAGCATGAGAGAATGTCAGCTCACAGTTTTACATGCAAGTTGTATGTGAAAAAGGAAGAAAAGGGAAGAAGTACATGAACGCTACAGACTTCAAAAGTATTTCTTCTTCCCTCTTAGTAATTACTGAGGAAAGCAGGATATGTTATTTTCCTTTGGCCCACATCTTGCCATCAGATTCCTGAATATCTGAGCATATCTCACTGAAGATGAGCTACATTCAGAGTGCTGCCCAGACTGGGTTAAAAGAGCCTCAAGACCAGTACCTAGGAACTGATTCAAGGAATACAATCTCAGCCAGCTTTTCAGAAATGCCAAGATGTTTAACAGATGTATAGTCTTTCAGAGTTAAGCTCTTCTGAGCCACAGTCTAATGCTGATGTGTCAGAGGTTGATAGCTGGTTTCTGTCACTGCAAACCTCTGGCTCAGATGCATTTCAGTGGAAAAAGTCAGTTATGGGCATTAGAAAATCAACCCCTTGGTCACTGATTGCTCCACCTGCTTGGCAAAAGTATCACCTCCATGCTTACTGAAAAGTAGATGCCAGAGTTCATTTTTACAGGCATTTGGTTGCCAAATGGTATTTTCTAAAAGATCTTTTGATCTGTAAATACCTAAAAGTAGCTTAAAAGTCTGGTCCTCTGTGACTATATAATTATATTAGAGAATATAAATTTGGTGTTTGAATGACCTGAGTTAGATATGTTAAACACATACATCCCCTCTAGATGAGTTTTCCATGTTGAACTTTATTTCAGATAATTGCAGGTGTAGATAGAAATGTTGGAGTTGTTCCTAAGAAGAAGGAAAAGACGCTGAGTATGGGAAAGCGTTTCAGACTGAAAGGGCCTGACTATAGGATTTCAAAGGTCTTTGGAGCAAGTTCTGGATCAGGGTTTTCATTTATCTGGGTTGATTTTAAAGGACATGTGAATCTTCCTGCAAGACGATTCTGTAACAAACCATTTTAACTCGAGAAGATTTTTTTTAATTGATTGCTACATTTGACTTCATTTTCCAGATACTGCAGCCATGCTACGTAACTGGAAGCAATTACTAGAAAGGTACAGAAGATAAATCTGGCAAGTTTTCTCTACATATGTCAGAACTGTTCTTACTTTAATTGTTTGAATAGAGAGTGGGAGTTCTGTGTCTTTTGGAAGCATTGAGGATTTTTCCCCCAAGTGGAAAGCAAGGTCAGAAAACAGCAACTCCCTCTCCTCCTTGCCTTGTACTCTTTTCCTGCACTGATTTGGGAATTTGAATACTGCTCCCTGGCTGCATTTGTAAATCTGTCCTAAAGTAAGGCATTTACATTTGAGTTTTTGCCCAATGAATCATTTCACTAGCTCTCCTCAAAATCCTGAACTACCTCTGTGTGAGAAAAGCTTGAAAGTATTTGCACTGGTGGGGGCAGGGGGGAGAAGAAGGGGTGAAAATGTGCTTTATGTGCCTGCTCAAAAGTGTTAAAGCTTGTCATTGGGGTAATAAGTTCAGCTAAGCTCCTTCCTGAAATCTGCTGGATATCAGCTAGCAGGACTTAGTCCTTATTCTAGCAAAGCTTTACAGTAGTGGTCTTCTACTGTTTGAATGCAATGTAAATACCATTTTCTGCTTTAAGATTTATCTCTGTGTCCCTGTGAAGCTGATTTAGGGGAATAACAACCAAAGGAATATGGGAACTGCTGATGTGGACTTATCAAGGTATGCAGGATCTCTTGTATCCAAGATGAACTATCCTGAGTTACCTATTTTCCATCAAGTGCTTCATGCTGTCACAATATAAATCAAATGCTTGCAATAAAGAGTAACTGACAGCCAGATGATAAATAGCATTGAAACAAAAGGTTTCCTTTCTTCATGAAATATTTTGAAATCTTAAGTGATCTTGTTACTAGCAAGTGTAACAAAATGCTTGGGCAAGAAAAACTGCTGATATGATTTGTGAAGGTCTATCTGAGATTTTTCTGCAGACAAGCTTTGACCTTGGAAAGAGGCAGAATACCTTCCCCTTTGCTGGCTGCTCAGAACCACAGAGACTGTGAAAGCACTTTTTCTCCCAGGCCCATCTGCAGCTCTGTGGGGAGGTTGCTTAAAGCTGCTGTCCAAGCTCTGATTGTTGCATGGGCTTTAGGGGCAGCAGGCTCCCACAGCAAGTTGCAGGGTGTGACTGGTCTCTACCCTGGCAGATCCTGCACTTTCAAGGTCTTGTCCACACCTTCTGGTCCTTTCTGCCCACAGTGAAGTGATGGAGAGGAGCTTTTCATGGAAGGACCTGGGCTCCTGACAGGACGGAGTTAGGACATCGCTGCTCTGCTCCACTACCTCTAGCAGAACTTCTCTGGTTGCACTGCTAGTCGTGCCCCCTTGGTCCTCAAATTTGCCTGTAAAACTCATTCCTCAGCACTGGCATAGCTCTGATTCCATGTGTAAAAAGTACTTTTTTAAAGCATTTCTCCAGTCGATGAAGACAGATCTCTCCATAGTGTCTTTGTTTCCGCTCCCTACACATATCTCCTGTAGATATAACATATGCTCATAAAACCAGCTGGAAGTGGGACACATAAACAGCAGTCACTCAGCAGCGGCTGCTCATGCCAGCTTCAGTGGAACAGAGTGTGAGGATTAAATTTATATTCTCCTGCTTCCCTACAGAAAATAACTCTTTGCTCTTGGCACCAGTTCCTTAGTTTGTGTAAAAAGTCAGAGAAGCCACACCAGTTTGCACTAGCTGAATGTCCTTATCTACCTATGAATCTTTAAAAACCTCTCCTTCCTGGGGAGAAGGAGATAGGGGAAAGAAAGAGCACTTGGCTATACCGAGTGAGAGCCTGTTCTGGGCTGGTGAGAATGCCAACACGCAGCATAAGCGGTTATGTTACTTTTCCTACCGCAGGTGTTAATCTTGGCGTTGGAGAGAGCTAGTAGAACAGAATGAGTCCTGGGCTCCTGCGATGCAATGACGTTTCTTTAAATGGTCTGTTTACTTAGGTTGACAAATGACAAGCTGGCAAAACTGGAAACAAGTTTTCCATTGATCCACAAAACAGCTATAGCAAGGAACGAGGAAGAGCAGACCTCTCCACTAATCCCCTTTCCCCTGTTCTCTCCAGCCAGCCACTCACCTCTAAAAGGGTCTCTCCTGTGCGTCATTAAACTGTCTTTTGATCTGACAATGCCTCTGTTGCTACAATTGCATAGGCTGTGTCTACAATAACGAATTGAGATGATTTTAAAGCTGTCTCAAAAGCCACCGAGAACTTGCCACTTGGTCCACCACTACTTACCTGGCTTGGATTGGACACTCTGCTTCTTTAATGAAAAATCATCCATCCTCCTCTTTCTTTAGTGAAAGAAATACCATGGAAATGTCTTATCATAGCACAGACACACCAGCTTGTTTCTCGGGTCCAGTTACTCCTAGCACAGGTACCAGAAGTCTTTCCCTCACCATCCTGAACATACCTGCAAACAAACAGAAAAGGCAAAAAGTAACTTTCTTTTGGGAACATGGATACTTTAGGAATTGCACAATACATAATTTGGATCACTTCATTGTGCAAACTGGCCCTGTAGAGGAGAACACCACTTTGAAACAGCTTCACAGAGACTTTCTGTGAAAAGAAATAAATGAGCTCATTTACATGTTTTTCACCTTTGGGCACTTTTCTGGCAATTTTCAGAAGTACTGAGGTGAATAGCACACTTTTAATGTAGGCATGTTATTTAAACACTTAGCATCAAGGAACAGGGATTCATCACTTTTTTGTACTGCATACAGCACATTGGGGTGCTGAAGAATAAAGAGACCTTTGAATTCTAGCACATTTATTGTTGTTATTTTATTTTCGAGTATGGCAATTAAGTGTGCATATAAGGCTACATAGAGTCAGTGACATTCATTGAGCTTTAGCTTTTAGATTAGGTTAGAGTTCTTGTATCCTGATCTGTCCTTTTACACAGCCTGATGCAAAAATTGCTGAAGTCTGTGGCTTTGGTTTAGGCTCACAAGTAATAGCTGTGACACCTGGACTCATCTAGTGGCTACTTTTAAGTTCCTGCAATACTTTTTAAGACATGAAAAGCATTTGAAGAAAATTAAATTTCTAATGGAAACATGAAATCCCTTTGGATATTCTAACTGTAAAGAAACAGGGAAAACACATTAAGTACTTTTTAAACAAACAGTTATTAATTAACAACAATAATAACAGATTTTAGCTCTGCTTGAGGTAGTATTGGTTTCAGTCAACCAGCCAAGCTGTACCAATTCAGGTCAGAAACATCAACATGAAGATGACTTCAGATCTGCAAACTATAATTACTTTAGAACAAGGGTTTTTCCTTCCTTTACCTTCAACAAAACCCACTCTTTCCATCTATTCTTCATCTTCAGGTAGTTCAATTAATGTATAGAATATAAAGAAATTTTACATTTTATTTCTTTTTCAAGGTTTCCTGCAGACTTGTGTCTCCCATAAAGTTTTCACTCTTAGTGGCAGAGGAGAGCAAAGATGTTATGCAGATTGTTGTTTTTTTTTCTTTTCTTTTCCTTGGAAGTATTAGTAGAGAAGTACAATGTGATATTTTATATTTGTGTTGAACAAATTCTTTGCCTTCTGTCATAAAGGGTTCACTGACACCGGGACTGATGTGAGGGCTTTATAGTTGAAAGCATCATTGGTAATGTGAATATAATTGTCAGTTCTGTAGCAATCATCATGCCCATAAATTGCACAATATTTGTGGATTCAGTGTAGCTGAGATTTTCTTGATTTACTTCTTCCTTCCCTCTCTGGGTTCCTCATTTACTGTGCAAGCTATTCATGCTTGCAGAAGCACAGATAGTTCTCCCTCACCAGCACTGAAGGTACTTTGTTGTTTTTATTTAATGCATCTTTTCAGAGATGGTTCGTAGACCCTTACTATGACCCTGGATGTTATTTAGCATATCTGTGAATCTTTCAGCAAATCAGCCAATTAGAAGGTTTTAATTAGCTCAAGGAAGATTTCTTCTTTAATCAGTGCAAGGAAGATTTCTTCATCTCTTTGATCAGCTTTCTATGAACTGAATGGATTTTATTTTTCTGTATTAGAAAATGCAAAGTCCAGTCCCAGAAAAAGCTACTCAGTCTATTCTGCCTGTTAAAACAAGAGTGGATTAATCTCAGAGCAGACTCAACAATTGTTTGACTGTCCTGTATTGGATGACAGAAGATGGATTACAGGGGTGTGGGTGTCAGGATCATTTGATTTTCATGTGCCCTTACAGTTCAATGGCAGCTGTATCTGCTTATCTTGGGGCAAAACTGGAACCAAAGCCTTTTAAATGAATAACTGCCCCAACATGTCATAAAATGGATGCAACATGGATTGTTCACAAATAAATCAGCCTGCAGAATTTAAACACAGACAGCAAAGTCCAGCTTAGCAGCAAAAAAACCACACTCCATAATATAACTGGATACAGAAAATACTGAAAATATTCTTTATATAGAAGGATGATGATTTACATGAAGGCAAAATTATACAATCAAGTTTTTAGCATGCACCTCTGTGGGAATCAAAGAAGTGTGCTTTCCAGAAAATGGATGGCACACTGTATTTCATGGCAAAGTGTTCCAGGGACCGGGCTAGCAAAAAGACAGGCATCTCCCCAGGCTTGATGGAGAAATTTGTATGGTGCTTTCTGCCCTTTGCCACTGCTTCCACCTGCCCTGAACCTGTAGCCTTTGCCAAAGGATGTAAGTTGCTCTTCTTTAGCTGATTCACTCTCCTTTATGATCTGAAAACACTCTTCCAGCCTGGAGCAGATGTGGAAACTTAGAACAGCAGCTGTGGGATTTTGTGCTTCTAAAGGAACTGGCATTGGTGCAACAAGCATGTATGGTAATTGCTTGTCCCTTGTAAATCACCTAGCCTTTTTATCTAAATGAAACCACATGATCTTTGGAGACAATGAAGTGAACACATTGAAGGTGGTTTTCTGTTCAGCATCATGTAGGAAAAGACGGGAGAACTGAGTGGGAGAGAACCAAAATTCAGTGACAAGGAGCAGACCCATTCATTCCCAGCGTCAGATGAACAAACATGCATTCAACGGGTCGATCTGCCTTGCTAAAATATATCTTATTCTCAAAAGGTCTAAAATTCTCCGTGACTCACCTAGATACAAGTCTCTATTACAATTCCAGTGTTTGTTCTGGTCTGCTGTATTCCAGAAACTTGTGTTGCTTTTACCTTACCATGTGAATTCCTTTAACGGTACCTGTGCTTGGGTGGTAATTTCTCTCACCTGGGAAAATGTCTCAGCTAATGCTATGTGTACAAGCTTTGGTTTAACAGCTTAATTACAATACTGTCTCTCCCTCCATTTAGATCTCTCAAATAGACATCTGGGTGTCTATCTAGCAGCCTGCTAGCTCATCCCACAGCTCCTTAGAAGGAAAACACTACACAAAATCTATTTTTCAACAGGTAAGTAGAAATGTAACAAGCTGCCTGCCATCACGCTTCAGAATGACGTCAAAGGGAATATAGCCCCCTCCCAGAAGAAAGCAGAGCCCGCCTCCCAGTGAAGGGGGAAGAGTAATGCTTACCTCAGTGATGAATGTGGATGGAAGCTGTCATGCCATCAGTGTGCAGGGCGGTGCATCAAGCTTTTGGTGTCTCAACCACTGCAAGTAAACTCTGAGTTTTACAGCAACTTCCACTTACTCCTTTGTTTACCATAAAGTTTGATCTTTGGGCCTTTTCATCATCATCTTACATAAGCATCAATTATCATCTTCCGCTCTCTCTTCAAGCAGGTCTTTTGAATGAATGTTGCCAACTTTCCCTTGGTGCCCAGTGTATTTATGAAATGTGTTAGAAGACAAGACCAACAGAGAAAAGGAATGAGACACTCCAAATTAAATGATGAAAGGATGCTGCCAAACTCAGTTTTGAATACAGCCTAAGGCACAATATGCAAAAGAATTCATTCAGGTATCAGTAGCCCAGACTGTGGTGTTTTGTGTGGGTTGGCTTTTGGACTATGTGCTGCTATTGGACAAGTATTGTAACAAATTAGGGAACCATTTTCTGGCAGAAAAGTGTGAAGTCTAAAGACATGCATTGACTTCTTCAGATATAAGCTTTCTTTTTGTTATGTCTTTCCATACTTTTGTGTGTGTGTGTGTACATGTGCAGGTACTCTATGAATTTAATATTAGGCTTTGAGGGCAAAATATATGCTGATGTTGACACGTACAGCGGGACTGGAGAGCCTAAATAAAGGAAAGAGAGAAAGAAGGTAAGAAGTGTAGTGGACTGAAAGCACAAGGCCGGGAACTCGCTTAAAATGGTAGAAGAGTGGAGGAATTAAAGGGAATCAATAAGTAATAAAATATTATTTATTATTTTTTTTGTTGTTCCTATTCATAATATGTATATACGAAACACACCTGACACAAAAACATGTAGGAATGGTATTTGAAACTCCTTGCACCATTCGAGAAGCAAGGTGTAGCACTGAAGGACAGCCGCAGGCAGTGTCCCAGCTGTGGCTGTTGTACTGCAGTCGCGATGCACATGCTCCCCTTGCAGGAGAAGCAGCTCAGGGGCAGGGAACGGTGTTCAGGTCCTTACACCCCGTGTTCTTGTATTGTCCAAATATGCCTAATGGGACATAGAGCAAAATTGCAAATGCTTTTTGTGCACTGAGCATAAGCTGCTCTATGTGCCTTTTCCCCTGGCTTTCTCCCCGCTGGCATCCAGAGGCAATCAGGACTGGAGCTTGTGGCTGCAGAGCTGCGCTGTGGGACAGTGCTCAAGACACCTCCTGGTGAGGGGAACAAGGCCTGATTGCCATCAGATGGCCTTCGGGAGTGCTGGCACTTTAAATGAGTTTATTCATAGTTAAACATTTCACATGAGTTACTGAAGAGAACTTGTTTGTTAGAGGTAGGTGGTGACTAATCATCTCTTAGCCCACCTTTACCACATTCAAGAGTTGTCAGAAAGCTGACAAGTAGAAAAACCTCTTAGTAACTCTTCATAACAAGCTGACATAGGAGGCACCGACCCCCGCTGCTGTTGGATCAAAATGGGAAAAATAGGGCTTCCAAGTTCCTTTTTCTTGTCCTTGGAGCTTCATTACTTAGGTAATGGCAAAAATATGCTCCTCACATGGTGAAACTAATATATGTATAATTCTCCTTCCCCACACAGAAATTAATCATAACTTCCAAATTCAGAACTTAAACTTTTTTTAACTCTTTTTTGCTGTCACAGCTAAGGTTAGAGGTTTAGAGGATCTTCCTTCATGGTCCCATGAAGTGCCTTATGCACTGCCTGTCACCAGAACAAGTCAACCAAACTCCACTATTACAGGTCAAACTGCAAGCACAGAGGGATGGCCAAGTGCCAGCCTATTCTCCAGCCTGGAGCAGTTTTTGAGGTGCCCTATACTCCATAGCTGCCAGACAATGAGTAGAACAGCTCCCCAGCCTGGGCAGCTACACAGCCATTTTCTTTGTCCTCAAGCTGAGGAAAGGCCAAAAGGCAGAGTAAAGCTGCTTTTATATCCATTCTGCTGGGACTGGGACTAGTGGTAGCTTGGGTGAGCATAGAGAACCAACTTAAAATGTAGCAGATGCTGCTTTTAAGACTAAAAAAAAAGAACTAGCAGTGCAATGAGGAAAAATATCCTGCAGCTGGAATAGAGAACACTGTAGGGATGAAAGGAAGCTAGGTATCCTTTGAGATGGCAGATGTACTACCAAATATTTATTTCTTTTAAATATTTTCTTAAGTCTTTAAAGTAAGGTAGTAGCTTCTATTGTTTCATTTGGCAGCTTATTCTAGCCATGATTTTCTCCGTGTAATGAAATTCCACCTACAGTAAATCTTCTGAGCGCCTGGCTGTTCCTGAGGTTTAACTCTTCCAAGTCTGGCTCTCTGCTCATCTGCCTGCCCTGCATCGAGTTAATTCCAACTTATTACAAGACTGACATTAACAGTTGACATGGATGTCCTAGGATGTCACCTGGATGAACTAGGTGACCCAGCCAGCCCTATTTTCTACGATTCTCTTATTTATTGACTAATTTGATCACTGGAAATCTCAGTCTTTGTTCCTGCCTAAGAACTCGTTATTTTGATCTGGAGAATCACTCTTTGTGAATTCAGTGTATTTATTTTTCACAGCTGGATTCTGTACTGTTAGAGCCCAGGATGACCCCAGCCATACAGGCTGGCCTTCTGTCCTGGTCAGTGATCTTCATGCTGGGCTGGGCTGGCTGCGTGCCTTCATTTTGTGAGAGGCCAGAACTGTGGTGCCCGTATGTACAGAAAACATTTTTCACGACTGGGAAAAGGCATAAGGGCCCAGAGTAGGCTGTTGTCCTTTCCAGGGTGGTTCCTCTGTCTTCCTTGCTATCAGAGGCCAGCTGATGCCTGGTGACATATTCCGCAGGTCAGCCACAATTTCTGAGCAGTTGCACCCCATTTCATGTTGACTATAGGTTTGGAGCTGCGGCTGCAATAAACCCAAGCTGTGGTCTAGCTGTTCCTCCTTGACTGCACCAAACCAGGCACTGTCAGCAGGAAGTAACTCTCCGACCTGATGTGTCTGCCCAAGCAACACAGAGCAGTCAGAGCCAAACACCAGCAGAGAGATGATGAGTCCAGCAAAAACATGACCAACTGATGGATGCAGGAAGCCAACAGACCCTCCCTGACAGCCTTGGTCTAATAGCAACCAGGCAGCCACAGCTCAAGCCCAGAAAGCTTCCCCTTGGGAATCCTGGCTGCCGGCCTCGTGGGAAGCAGGGGAGTTTCCTATGCATCTTAAAGTCCTTTCCACATTGCAGACTTTTCTGACTTAAGAATATTTATCAGCAATTTGGGAAATGTGTACCCTTTCTGGAAATAAAAAATGCTACTTTACTGAGCAAAGAAGGGCACACAGTCTCCTAAATAAACTCTCCAGCCTCAAGCCGGTGCCACTGTGCTCAAAGTGCCAGCATTTTCTGTGGAACGCTGGATCCACGTCTGCTCCAGGCAAAAATGGCCCAAAAGGCTAAAAATAAGGACCCTGAAGTTGCCTGCTGCAATCACCTGAATCCCATATGCCTGTATGTCTTGCAGGCATTTTACCTTTGTGAAATCAAGCATGCTTCCAAGCAGACAAATTCAGTTCATATAGTTGGCTTGCCTGAATAAAACCTACAGGAACATACCAAAGAGCTTCTAATTTTGTACCTAATACCTTAGAGCACTTCTGATTACCCAGTGCTGTTTTTCTTTCTCTTAAAGTGCTATGTTTTAATGATCACTTTTACCCCATATTCTGAAAGTGACTTCAGTAGCCCAAACAACAGGCTGAGCTCCTTCTGTTTTTCTCTGAATTCAGGAAAAAAAAAAAAAAAAGAAAAAACTTTTCAGGAGGTATTGTCATGTTGTAGATTTCAGAGTATTTCCTCTGTTTACATACAGAATGGCTTTCTTAATTATTTCTCACTATTTCATGGCAAATACTGTCTTGATATTTATTTAGCAGCTTGACACTTCAGCCAAGAGAGAGATGAAATCCACATTAAGTAAACTGAAAGAAGGAAGATTAAATTAGTGCAGAACTGAAGTGACTCAATCAGTGTCCACGCTAAAGTCAGAAATGGGAAGCAAAATTAAGGTGAGCTAAGGAGCTTAATGAGACCATTTTATCATATGGAGAAAGCATTTTGGGGGAGCATAGTGTTTCCATCTATTCATTCTTAACTTGCTTTTCTCCAGCAGGAACTGTGGAGCTTACATTAACCAACAACTTTGATTCATTCAAACTGCTCTTCAGAATTCCTCCACTCTATTGCCATTGACTAAAACATTAAAAAGAGAGCTACTCTGATGGACCAAAAGGGTGTGCGTGGATTCTGGCACCTGTGCCAAAGCTTTGGTCTGTATCTGTAAGTAGTGGAAGGCACTTATTTCACTGGGAGTTAGATGCTTAAATGTCTTTGAGAATCAGAGATTTATTGGGAAATTATGTAAGCTTACTATTTTTTCTATCCTTTACTTTTATGATCCATTTAATTCAGATGGTAAACATGTTGTGGAAGGAAGCAACCTTACCGTTTAAGCATTCTGACTACTTACTACATGAACAATTGTCATAAATAAATAATTAGTCCAGGTCACTGCATATGGTACTGCCTTGCTGACTGACTGAAAAGGGGAGGCTAGAAATGACAGAGAAGGGGCTGTATGCATAATTTTTCTTTCCTGCAATAGACTAGGAAACAGACAGCAACTCATTTATATTGACAGAACCTGAATATTGGCTTATTTTATGTGTACAAGAACTCCTGTGTGACATCCTAGTCTTCCCCTTAGGAGCTGTGAACATTACATAACTATTGAACAAGAGTCTACACACTGTGTTAAATTTCCGAAACTTGCAAGGAGGAATGTGTCACCTGTCAGAGAGATGTCACTTTGGCTGACTGCTGAGTGCTTTGAAATAGGCTCTACTCCCCTTTGTGCATATTCACTGTGAAATGGTTTAACAGGATGAAGTGATTTATTTCAGTTGACAAAGCTTCTCAAGTAAATGAAAAAAAAAATTATTCTCTCCAGTAGGTTTATTAAGCTACAATTAAATTATGGCGATTCAAATGAGACCTGAGCTATATTTACCTGGGAGTGTCTAGCACTGTGTAGCCAGGTACCAAATCTGTCATAGCTGCATTAGCTATGGGATGATATGGGTCTACCCTACTGCAGGGTAAATCACTCCTAAAGGGCTTCTGACTAGCGAGTTTTGTGTCCAGTATTTCAGCTTGCATGGTCGTCATATAAATTTTTGTACCAGAACAATGAACCCTCAGTAGTAAATATAATTGTTCTACTGCCTTCCCCCTCTTCTCTCTTAATTTAAATGACTGTTTTTATTGTGGTTCTGAATAACTAATGCTCCACAGTGGACCTTACCTTTGCAGATCATGATCAGTTGGAAAATTCTTTCTCTATTTTACAGACAGAAAAATGAAGCACAGAAGAGGGTCACCAAGTTCCAGACTCTGGATCTGTGTTTGTACATGTTCATCCTGTTCTTGACTTCATTCTGTTACTGAGTTGAAGCCATGGGTGACAACATATTTCTTTGCATGGAAACTGGAAAAGAAGAATTATTATGACAGTGTGCAATGTGTTGAGCAGTTTTGGAACCTTATTGACATAGAAAACTGATCTGAGTTCGGGAGATGGATGAGTTCCCTTCGGGAATCACTGTTACTATTAAGTCTTCCAAACAAAATATTAAGGGTTAAAAGTATGTAGAGCAAAAGATTATACGGCTATGTAAAACTCTATATCCTTCCCCTTACCTAACCTCAATCTTTTCTTGTAAACATTTATGAATGCCACTCTGTCCTGCTCCTATTGGGTGCTCTGTCACCTTGCATCCCTTTGAGATGCTTGGGCGGAGGTCAGGTACGGGACCCGGCCATAGTTTGGTACCCTCCCCTAGTCTTAGAAGTAGCCTGAGAGAAGCATCAGTACATGGGTCTCTCTCCCAGGATCACTTGCTGGTCAAGTGGCAAGTTATATGGAGATTATTGTACTTAGTTCAAGATGTTCACAATTAAAAAAATGTTGTAGAGGTATTGTAGAGAGCTGCAAAATGCTGGAAGTCCAAGCCTGGATTCCAGGAGTAAAGTAAAGGAACTTGCCTTGTTGTACTGCTGACTTAGCTGTTACATCTCTGAAAAAAGTAAAAGGGGGTAATTGTCG
>VYZV01039883.1:6475-32439 GCA_013401275.1 Pandion haliaetus | reverse complement strand
GGTTCTGTCGTGCATTCCTGCTTCTTTTTTGTATAGGGAAAACTGGTTCTTTTTTAATATATAATTTTAGTAGAAATACTTTTGCATGGAGCTATCTCCTCTCAAGTTGTTCTTCTGGCATAGTATCAGAGGAATAAGGTAATTTTTGTCACCACCAATTAAAAAGTTTTACGAAACAGGACTGTTATAAAACAATTAAACCTTGCAAATGCAGTAGTCTCTAGGAGGGAAACCCTGGAGGAAATTCTGCTTATTAAAATTGCAATTTTAGTTTCCATTAAAAAGGAGAATAAGACAACAGAAGATGGGCTAGCAAGACAAATTATTTCTTAATGTCGGTTGAGCTTATTTCAAATGAGATAACATATCTACACCACGTTGGGTTCAACACATTTTTGCCTCCTCAACTCATTTATCTAATTCAGTCATCTTGATTATAGCCTCATGGACCTTCATTTTCAGAGGAAGAATTTTGTAACAAACAACCTACACAACACACTGATTACTGAACAGTTAATTCTAATTAACTTGGCTATGGCAAGAGAATTTTGATAAAGTCCTAGAATGCAAATACAGTTTGGTTATTCTGGCCAAACTTCTACAAAATAAAACCCCACAGCAGAGTCTCCAGATGAGACATCAGAGTGATAGGGATCTAATTTAAAGAAACAAATGAGAAAATTAAAATCACAAATAATTTATTCTTCCGTTAGAATTGATGGAGTACAGTTTTAAATAGCAATGAAGTACACAGTGGTGGAAAATTGGCACAGAACCTACAAGCATTTCATTCATAATAATGTTCCTCATGCCGTATCTGTTCAAACCTTGATGTGTATTTTTCTATTGACTTTAAGAAAACTGTTTTCCCTTTAAAAATGAACAAATAGAAAATCTTGTCTTCCATGTATAATGTCATACTTATTATGAANAATGTCATACGTATTATGAACACCAGTTGCTTTTCTTTCTCCGCCCCCCCCCCACCCTCCGCCCCAAACATGATCACCAACTGAAAAAAAAAATACCATTTTACTCCTGGGCTAATTTTAAGTTATGTCATTTTATAAAAGTTGCCAGGAATTCTTGAATGCATATATTCCTGCACAACAGAATACCCATTTATTTATCTGATAATACAGTTGCAGGACAGTCTCAAAACCAATTTTTTGTGTACTATGCTATTATCAAGGTGCTGCCTCTATCTCACATGCAACACTATAAGCATTAATGCAGTTCAAAACAAAATTTGGCATTTACCTCACCAACAGGTTTTATATTTGATGTCATAAAACATCCCTTGGTCTCATGTTAACCAGTAAGAAAAATGGACACACACAAAAAATGCCCCCTTTCTAAAGATATTAACTCCCAGTTAGGAAAATTTAGATAGGTTTTACAAAGTCTTCTAGGCTATTTTGATACATACAAATTATTCAACTAAAGGTTAAAATACACTTATACAATACAGTCCTGTCCTCCATATTATTTTTCAAGTTCTTTGCATATTCAAGCCAAGTAAAATTAACACTTGTCATTTTCTTTGTTATTGCAATTATTAAGAGGGATTACACCTTGCTTATGCAAAGCTGTGACAAAACACTTGAGAAATAAAACCCAAACGTTTATCTTGTTACCAAAAAATGTTGCAGAAAATTGTCAAACTATGTTAGAAACAATTTTTACAAAAATGCTTCACTCAGAAAAATTGGAAAGCTTAAAAAATTAATCTTTGCACAAGACTATATTATACTGTCCTTAATTATGTTCCCATTTAGGTAACTGGGATTCTCATTCTTTGTACATGGACCTATCAGTGATGTATGATGCTTTCCATCTTTTTTCACTGTTATCTTTATTGTACACCATTTCGAGACTTATACAACCAAGCACTTATGCCGCTACCCATTTTTAACAGTAGATTTCTTATCCTGCCCAGCGAGTAGTGTACTGTCTTGCATATTCACCACATGAAAAACATAATATACAAAATATTGCTGCTGTAAAAAGTGTGCATTTCCCCTTTCCCCCTACAAAAAAAATCTGTGGAAAAAATATTAAATTCCCCTAACCTTCATAAACATACAAAGCTGTTCACACCTTTCAGTCTGTAACAGTCTATTTGACATACAGTTCTCAACTCACTGCAAATTGTTATGTCACACATTTTCTGTCCAATATTGCCATCTAGAGTAGAGATGTGAAATCAGTTTCTGAGAACCTACAGTCTTTAACAGTTAACCCATAAAGACTGCATACCATGAAACAGCCACAAGATTTTTCCAAAAGCTAGATGGAATGGGAGGTTCTCATCTCAGGAACATGTCCACAGTGCTGAGGAGACAATATGGCTGCTAACAGATACTGCCTACTGGAATGTGAGTACTTTTTCACTGTTGATAATTCCCATACTGACCCTAAAAAAAAAAAACAAAACAAAACCCCAATCAAAATACATCATTAGACCACAAGGCATATTCTCCTGTATTAAAAGCTGATATCAGAAGACCATCCAAATAAACTATGATGTTAAAAGGTGGAAACAACAATAAATGATAAAGCAATATGAGTAAGTAGTACAGTTTCATCTCACTAAAAAACCTTTGTGTTTTAATGTAAAAATAGGACTGATGATATAGATCTAAAGCCAGAAACCTAATTCGACCAGAAGAATATACCTTTGAATTAAATAGACTACTGTGAAATTTGCAGAACACTGTCAAAAATAAAAGAGAATTACTTCCCGCCTAAACTTTGAAAATTATTTCAGAAAGACAAGGTCACCTAAATTCCAAGTAATTTAGGAAACTAACCTGCTTTCAGAGATACTTAAAAATATTCATGTATCAAGCATCACAGAATGAACTGATACATGTATCTCAAAAACCAAGGCACATCCCAGTGAACATAAAGAACTAGTCAACATATCCTATGGGAATCAATTACTCCATACATCCGACACATAGAATTATTACCCTTATTGATATTCTCTATTTCTTTTGACAGAATGTCATGTACTGCAGAGGAGGGCAGAGGTGAAAACATCAATGCTACATGCTTGCCATGATCCTTCACCACAGGGTTCAAGCCTTGCAGAAACAAGTAGTGTGCTAGGAAGTGAACATTCTCCAAACTGTGGTCCTGCCACCATTCCACATTAAGTACTATCACGGTAAGGCAGTATTGTAAATTCCAGCTTTATGTTGCAATGTCAGTTTTTGCCATTGTAATATGGCAATTACTCACAAAGAAGAGTTTCAGAACAGCTGCCAGATCAGAATTTAAGCAGCACAATGCCTATGGGAATGGCTAGTATGAAAAAGAGGTCTTCTATAACTGAGTTTCCCAGCAGAACTTAGGCTCTACTCCTCCAGTTTGTGCAGTCTATCTACAGAGAGTCTTATCCACTTCTACTGCAAAGAAAGCTGGAAGAAACTCAGCAAATTGGGATTAAGTTTCCTTGACCCTACATTTGCCACAAGCAAAGCATTTTCCTGTAGCTTATTATTTGCAGGAGGAAGCTATTCGTTCAGTGCATAAGTATTTTGTTTATCTGTTAAATAATTAGAAGTAATTGCATCTCTAAACTACCACACTGAAAGAGTTTGTTCCTTCTTCCTTGTCTTTTCTAATTTCTGTAGAAAGGAAGCCAACTGTTCTCCTTTAAAAATGCGGGCAATTGTGGCTATTCTCACTTCCAAGGGAAAGTTCTTCATGAAAGTTCAACTCATCTTCTACTGACATATCATGATTTTATTTAAACACTAGAACCTCAACTTGATCGTAAGGTATATTTAGTTAATCTCCATTTTATTTATGCTGAGGAAAGTAATAGTGTATGTTTTAATGCTATTTCTGAATTCGTATTGCAAAGATTAATTTCTACAGTTTAGTACCTTCTACAGGAGTAAAACCTCCGCTTCATGCTTTAATTAGATGACAGATTTTTTTACAGGAGGTTTGGCGGTTCTTGTTTGTTTTAAACTTATCTTAGCAGTGATAGGAAAGCAGCAGTTGATTTGCAGGTCACCTCTTTCCCATGTTTAGTGTTCCTTTATATTGCTCAGAGAAAATCTGTGCAAAAATAGGCTTCATGTCTCCCCACACAGCTCTACAGCAGAAGGAGCTCTGCTGCACGCCTGAAGTGCTTCTGCAACTGGAGAGGATTTGTGCTTGTGGAAAATCAATTCAACCATTTTTACTCCAAAGCAGTAATGAAGAATGATCTACCATGAGATTTAGGGACCTCATTTTTCATATTAGTCATTCACCATGAGGCTATGAAACAGATCACCTTAATTTTTAAGGTCCAAAAATATTGCCTGGAGGGCCTCACTTTGCCAAATTGCATTAAAATTTTGCAAACTCAGAAGAGAATGACTAATCACACCTCCAGACAAATGATTCTGAGTAATTTGCCTAGAAATAAAATCCATGAGAATTGTATATACACACCTGACAGATCATGTCCTCAAGTTCGTTAGTTTAAATGTCCACAAGAAACTAAGATTATCAAATGAGTGTGTACGAATCACAACTTTCTCATCAAATGAAAGAATACCTGGTCATATCCATAAGGCCTCTGCTGTGGTGGCTGTGGTGGCCCAGGCTGTGTGGGTCTGTATCCCCCATACTGCTGGCCTTGTCCTTGTGGGTAATTGGGATACTGAGGTCCTGGACCACTTTGGGAGGGGCCTGGAGATCATTAAAATGGAAACAAATGAACAAACAAACAAACAAAAGATTGCTTAAGGTGTTAGGAAAAAGGGAACTGTAAAAGCATTGAATTTTACAATTGAGCAGGGCTACAAGTATCACTACTGTGTAATTAGGTCTCTTCCTACTTAAAAACATAACAGGGATCAGTGGTCCTCCCCTCACCCTGGAAAGCACCTTAGCTGACAGGGCCTATGCTCCAACCACAGAAACATTTACCTTTATTGATATATTCATTACTTATTATCAATGCATGTAGTTCCACACACAAGGTCATAGGACAGGGAAGAACATGGCAAGAAATGACAAATCACAAACACGAGCACTTTCCAGGATTTAGGGAGGCACGCTCTCCTCCTGCTGTATGCTTGCTGCTCCAGTTCCAGACCTTTGTAATGCCAGAAGCAGCCAGATGATCAGCTGCGCGAAGAGACTAGCAGCACTGCACTGCTCAAAAGTCAGTTCTTGCACTACAGCAGACAATCTTAAATGGGATGTCAGGCAAGAAAGTTACATGCATAAAATGTGAGATGTAACAGTAAACGCTATTGTGGGATGGAAAAAAGCACCCTCTACTCCATACTTGTCTGGTCATCTTAAATTTCCAGGAAAAGAGTAGAAAAAAACCCCTTTGGCTCCAGCCTTTTTTGGCTGTAAAAGGAAGCAGTTCTTTTGTCAATACAAACTCTTTCTGTTACTGTTCACAGGGACTCAGCCTGTCTACCACTGGAAGCTGTACATTACTACCATCAGGCAGCGCAGCCATGTTCCAAACAAAATTAACCTCACCCCCTACCTTGGGAGAAGTGGTGTACTGTGTATTTCAGTGACACTCCATATGGATCTTTTGCAATGGATCTAAGTTAGCTTTATCAACACCACCCCTAAAAAACTAGCAGAGTCAGCAAGATTTACAGCTCTTCAGAATTGCTTTCTTTTAAACTAACCAACACTATTTTTTTTCCCCCTCAGAAAAAACAGATGTGTTTTAGCAATAATGTGATTCAGTGCTAGAAAAAGCTAGTTTTAGCTACATTAAGATGACATCAGCTGGTAACTCTTTCAGTAATTCTGCATCTGTAAGACAGTCAAAAAGATGACCTGGAGAAGAAAAGCTCCATATGCCATTACCATTCTCCTCAGGCATCAAATCCCCTTGAACTATGCAGTTTCAGCTTTCTACAGTGGAACAAAACCTTAAAGATTGATAATAATGACTGGGATGCTGATTTATTTGTGCAAATTAAAGCAATTAAATATTAAATCGAGCAAGAACACTATATCTTAAAAAGTGCTGTGTTCATCTGACAAATGAAACTTGGTTTTATTTATTCATGGTAATTCTTTATAGTTGAATTCTAAATATTCACTGACAGATTTTATTAAATAAAAATGGAACTTCAATATCTATTTCTGCTAAAAAATAGAAATTGAGAAGTATGCTATTTGGGTTTACAATTACGGTGGTAAGTCGCTCCAACATATTTCTTCGTTCCTTTCCTCTAGTATTTCTTAGCCCAAATCTTCAGAGTAAGATTTTATTTCTTTACTTACAAAATTTAGAACAGTGAGCTAGATGGACCTTCACTATGATCTTCATTCTGTTCCTATGTTATGTTTAGCAGAATATAAGTTTATTTTAGAACTATCAATTCATCCATAACCTCCAAAAGGAGAAAACTTGCTAAAGATCCTCTTGAAACCTAACTCTGTCTCATTAATACTGTATTTAATGCAAATCTGGCATTTATCTACATGGCAAACAAGACATCCATGCACTTCCTTGCATACCCACAATGCTGAAAGTTTTAGCACTTAAACCTGCAACAAAGCTAAAAGTTAAAATATATGGAATTAGATTTAAGAGATTCCTTCCTCTGAGATAAATATGTACAGCTTTACAATATGCAAGCAAGTAAAACTTAAAAGAGCAGTATTTTCAGCATGCTCTTCTGACCTAAAGTTTTCAGAAGTAATGCACAAAAATTACATGCTACTACTTTAAGCTTCCTGTTTGGGAGGTTTTCCTTGAATCCAAGGGCTACATTATCTCACTTGTGGCAGAGGATTTCTCATTCCTGCAGTAGTACATCAGAAGGTTTGCACTACTAGCGCAAATTTATATGACAAACTCTCTTGAAACCTACATTGGCAATGCTTATATTCATTTCCTTACTATCAGTACAAGAATTTTAAAAGAATGATTCATGTATGTTGGATGAAATTTTAAATTAGTTTTTAAAAGATTTTGTCCTAAATGGCAAGTCCAAGAATGAAAGGGTATAAATGGCTCTTTGCCATCTTTATGCCCTCCTGACTGTGTTCACCTACAGATGACAGAAAAGAGCAGAGTCTTTCTGGGTCTTTCTAAATTACAGACACCTGCTATAACATTGTCTAGTCAGTCACCTTCAGGTTTCTGTGCTACCACACTGTCCTAGGTTGCCAACAGTTCTACTTCCCAAAAGATGCTGTCTTCTACACTTCCTTGTTTTGACCCAGAGAAATTGCAGGCATACAGCTTTTTTGGATCAGTAAAACAGCGATAAAGTAACATATGAGGATCTCTCTTAGTCTTTTCTGTCATTGCTGTCTGTATCTTCAGGTTCTTACCATAACCCTGCTGTTGTCCAGGATAGCCCTGTTGGCCTGGATATTGCTGCTGTTGTGGTGGATAACCCTGCTGTTGGGGCGGTCCTTGATATGCATCTTGCTGCTGACCATACTGTGAGTTTCCTGTAAAATTATTGCAAGAAAGCAAAAACTTATAAAGATACCTACTTTATTAATTTTTTCCTTCTAAGATGCACAGCCAACAACACAAGAACAAAATGAAAATGCAATATTGATTTCAAAAACTGAACAAAACAAAGAAAACTCAAACCAAACAGAAGGAATTCGGCCAAACAAACTGCAGTTAAAGCCAATTTTGCAAAGTTGAACTGCAGCATTTTCAGCATCTCTGCCAAACGAGCATTACATTTACTGGAACATCACAGTCATAAGATCATGACTATGCTAAATAAAATAAAAAAAGACAAAATTAAGGACAGCTACAAGAGCACAGACTAGCTACACAAGATCAGCAAGCTGTTTCCTAACGGCACTATAATTATACAAAATATATACACACACAGAAAGATATACAACTGAACCAACAAATTTATGTTTAAATAAAAATTTCCATTGAGGAAAAAAAAAAAAAATATCTAGAGTGTTTTAGTCATTTTACTGTTGTTAGAAATGGCAAATTGTGGTTATATATTTTAGGTGTTTGCAAGAAATTATTCTGAATGCTTCAAGTTCCCTGCAATTTTCAAGACAGGCAGCAACTAGTATTCTACAAGAGCTTTGCATGGGTTTAAGTCGTGTTGTGTAAGAATTTTTGTTCCCGTTGCAGGTGGGGGAGGAAAGGGAATGTATGTGCGTATGTGTGTGAAGGTATATAGATACCTCCTTCGTAGTAATGTTGTGAGGAATCCTCATAAGGCCTATCGTAGCCTTGTTCAGGATACGACGGTTGCTGATAACCGTAATCATTATGACCTACATCAATTCGACAAGAGACAGGAAGAAACGTTAATGGCCTCTGAGTGAAAACGCTAAAAATATTTCATTTCTCAGAAAAATGAAAAAAAATGTCAACTGGATATACATGAAAAAGAATTTTCAATTGTATTAGCCAAAGACTTATTAATATGATTTCCTTTCATATTGAATTAACATGTGACAGGAAAAAAAAAAAGGCTTAGTGCAGTAGTTTTAGCAACATCANACAGGAAAAAAAAAAGGCTTAGTGCAGTAGTTTTAGCAACATCACAGCAAGGGATGGTCTTAACCTTCTGATAATCCTTGTTGGGGGGGCAGGGAGAAGTACTTTATCTTTCACTCAAAAAAAAAAGAAAGCATTTAGGCCTTTCACATGTAAATAACCTGAATTAAATTAGAATGAACAAAGAAAGCAATTATCATACTTTGTCTAACACCTGTTCTGCTGATCTTCAATTCAAAAGCATATGCTAAAAGCAGTGTGAAATATAACAAATAATGCTCGATGAAGTTATGAACCACAGTCTACATTAAACTTTGCTTTTAAGTGACAGAAAAACATTTTCAAGGTTTTCCCTACAAACAGAATTCCTACAAGTCTTAAGAAAACTTTTCCTCTTACATTCCAGTCCTGAGTAGGATCATTACAAACAAACCTTTCTTTTCAGAGACTACAGGCATCTCTGATTAAGAAACCAATATATGCAGTAAGCACCCCACCTGTTGTTATTTTTAGAACAAATATATTTTGTCTTACAGGTGACCAAAATATACCTTATTGCTAAATTGGTCAAGAAAACAAGCCAAAATTTTGTTTTAATTTGAAATTAAATTATGCAAATTTGGAATAAAATTTTGGAATAAAAATAAGGAAAGGAGAAAACAGTTCTAAAACTAAGTGGTCTTTGTAATTAGTTCTGCAACTGTACCGTATGTCATTGACTGAATCTAATATAAATACATAACCAGTAAAACAAGTCTTACATTCTTTTTAAGTTCTGTGTAAGAGTAATAATGAGGTAATGATCAAGAATGAATCTTCAGAAGGAATAGGTCTAAGAAAAGTAATCTGTGCTGCCACAGAGCTGTTGATGGTAACATTGAATTGCCCTTGCTAAATTAAATTGCCTGTAACCATTTAAAGTTCATGACTATAACATAAAAGTTCCAAAATGAAAGCTTTATAATTACAAGTTAATGCAACTTGGAAAGTAACTCTGCAGTTATATCTCCAAAAATAACACATGTAAGTGTATACAGACATGGCTTGATGTATCTTAAAATCAATTTAATAGTAATTAAAATTCAAACAACTAACTTGTATCCTTTTATTTACAATGAGTAGTTGCTTTGGCAATTACACAGCTTTGCTTTGTATACATTTTTAAAATGTTAACATCTACCACATTCCTTGAACTTCGTAAGATACCATTTAGTTGCACACAGGGTTATCACAGTAGTCATGAGTCAGCATCTTTGTTCTCCCAGTCTCTGCTCAGCCTAAAAACAGGTTAATTACAACTTTTCTAACTTAAAACGTAATCCAAGAGCCTTCAGCACTCTAAATTTCAAGAGGTAGGAGGACAGATTTATGAAAGTCAAAGTTCTGATCTTGTCTTGAAAGTACTAGGGGGACTTCTAAAGAAGATTCACAATTACAATCTCCTCAGGGCAGGGACCATTTCATTCCTTTGTAAAAATTAAACTAAAGGCCCATACCATAGCAGCAATAACACATTTGTGAGACTTACATGAAAACTAAACACTAAGTTAAAAAGTAGAATATTTACAGAAAAACCACATCTTTGTAGCAAGTTTTTCCACTTCAATAAAATCTTTAATAAAAGGATATCACCCCATCTCTTATTTATAAGAAAGTTATGACTGTTTTAATTCATCTCAATTATACTAGATATGCTAAGGAACCCTCCATGCTTTTAGATAAACCAATTGCAGAACTTCATTTTGAAATACTAAAACTGTTGTTAAGAGTTTCAAATGGGAGTATTAGAAATTACATGCTTTGAGGAAGTTGTAAAATTAGCTAGTCATAGTAACTTAAACTGTAGTAACAAATCTGAATTTGGAAGGTTTTGTAAATGTGAGATATGATATCCAATTACTATTCGTGCCTCATTCCCTAATTTTGGGCATATGACTACATTAGTATTGGGCAGGTATAGAAAATGGGAAAGTTAACATTTATGAGAGATTACCATCAGGGTAATATTGCTGGTTCATGCCTTCTGGAGGACCTTGTCCACCATGACTGTATTGGTCCCCATAATAGTCTTCCTGGCCTGAGTACTGCTGTGGTGGGCCTGAAAAACCACAACCAGTCAATACGTAAATAACTTGTTTTCTCTGTTATAAAGCCTGCTAATTTCTGATTTTAGTATGAGAAATATTTCTCAAATGTACTCCCCACCCATATTGTTGCATTTCAGTCAACATATGCAATCTGGNCTATATATACACACACACAGAGAGTTGTTTGGCTGCTCCAGAGATCGAGCACATAACATATCAAACTTCAGTTTTGAGCTCATTTTAGGAACATGTGTATAACAGACTAAGGTGTTAAAAATAAAGTTACTCCTTTTCTAAAAGGACTGGAAAGAAAAAAAAAGAAAGAAGCAAGATTGTGCAACATTGTTCCTTTTTTGTAATTGAGCAAATTCAGAACAAAGCAGGTACTCTGTTCCTTTTCTGTACCTATCATTTAAATATCGAAACAGAATTCTGCATCAGCATATCTGAGATGTGTGTTTTTAGATACTTTTTGTCAGAAAGAACTCAAAACAAAAGAAATACTTGTCTTCACGTTTCAAGGTGATACCAGTAATCTGTTGCTGCAAGAACCACCCTTAAAAGGATAACAAAAAGAGTCTGCAAACAAAGTCTGTGACACCCAATGATTTAATCAGAATTTGGTGTAAGTAAGGAAGTGATTTAAAATAGTTTTAAAGATGGTTATTTAAAATCGGTGTAAAAACACTGAAGTTAAGTCCTACCTTGCTGTGGCGGCCTGTACGGAGGAATCTGTCTCTGACCCATCATGTGATTTCCTTGGTTAACTTGGCCCATCATTCCCATAGGTGGCTGCTGCCCCTGGTAATGCTGGCCACCTGCTTGTGGCATGTTGTATTGCTGGGAGGGAGGCTGCTGGTGCATCATTGGACCTGTAAAAGGAAAAGTAGCAAATATATCTTCTGTAACACATGATTTGTGATTAAATCTTTCAAAAAGAACATGGAAAACCCAACCTTTAAAAACGGACCAAAAAAGGCTCTGTATTTCTAGTGCGCTCGTAAGGATTCGTTGTTTCTGGACCTACACAAATGCAGGCGATCAACTCAGTAACCAAATGACAAAATAGAACTCAGCCTAAACAAGGCTGCTTTCTAGATGATTTTTCTTCAAACTACACAGACATCAGTTTATTCACGCAGAAAGATAACTGAAACACTTTTGCCATTTTTTGTTTGTTTTAAAAAGCTCCTACAAAGTGTAGATGAAAACCAGATAGTGAAAGCTTGATAAGTCACAGAAAAATTATTCAACATTGTTAACTCCTCAGGGCATAGTTTTAATACACATGTAGTTGTTGTTATAGTCCATCAACAAGCTGTTATCACAAAATAAACAATTTTATTTAGCCTGTAAAGACAAACCATGTGTACCACTGAATCAGGCAATCACACAACAGGCAGTATGCAAAGGCCCACAAGAATTTATACTCTGCCCTCCACTGAACAATCCCAAGCAGCCTGTAACAAAAAGCTTCTTTCATACCAAGCTGCACCAAGTTTCTATGAATCACAGGAGAGATCAAGTACTGTCCATGTTTTATCAACTGAGAAAACTGATTAAGGCTGAAATTGGAGAAATGCAAACTTCAGTAATGAAAACAAACAGTTAAAAGAGAACCCTACTGACACCATACAGCAATGAAAATTATAATTACGCCATTTTGTTATATGAGATTGCAGGTTACATTGATTTAACAAAGAACAGCTTCTTCACTTCCTCTGTAGTACCACTTCAGAAAAGTTATTCCAGTATCAAAGATATGAGGAGGAATGAGTTGTGACAAGGAGTTAAACTTCTTAAACAACATATTTTTATAATACATTAATTCAAAACACTTAACACATATTGCACACTTTCTAATGGTGAAACCCCATGCTTTTTTTGCCTTTTTAAAAAATTTATTTTATAAACTACTAAAACTACTAACCAGTCCCACTAAAAAAAAACCAAACCCACAAATCAAACCATCAAACTAGCACAGCCACTCCTCAGCCCCATCCCAGGAGAAAAAGGAAGGTTATCATCTAGTTTTCTGTATGCTAGATTTTGCCATTGCATTTAATATTTTTAAATAACTCAGTGCTGGAGCACAAGCAGAAAGTCCTATGTGAAACAACAGTACTGGAAAATTACGTAGCCACAATCAATACTGACAATGGATTTACATAAGGAAAGGAATACATAGTCACTTAGATTCTGTTTATGTGGGGTTATGAGAGAAACTTAAGGCAAATTAATTAATGGTATGAATTCAAAGTACGTTAGTTAAATCCCATTAAACCCCTGTGTGGAACGTCTCAGCGAGCAGCAAAGTGGCCTTAGTTCTGTTAAACTTTATTTTCCTCTGAAGGTAAATATTGGCCACTCTTAAAATGATCCAGTTATGCTTCTACCCGTCAGCACGGCCATTTCTGTGTCCCAATTTTAAAGTTAAATTGAGATACTAATATATTTCATTTTTTGATCTTCTGAACGAGTAGGTAATTTAGATCATTCTACTTCATTGCTCCTCTCTTTGGAGGTACTGAGAAACATTAGGCAGCCTCAAAAAAAAAAAACCAACCCCAAACTTGTTGCCATAATATTCCTAGATCTCAAGAAAGCTTGTTAATTAACAATATTAATATTAGTCACAATACAATGTGATAAAATGTGTTGGGTCCCCATGGTGCAATGTAGAGGTTTTCTGTTTGCTTTTTAAATTAGAACTTCATTAACGCTTTGTAGAGCCACAATGAAAATTCACTACCCTGTATCAGACTGTGTATTGTATTAATAACAGAGTGCCTGGCTTCCTTCCAGTTTGGTTCACATCTCTCTTTTATTAAGAAGATACCTAAAAGAAGAACCATGGTCTCTATCGTCTCATGCAACAGAACCATTTTATGTGGTAGTTTTGAGGGGTGAGAGAACTTTGAATTTGTTTTTTCTTTTGAAAAATCAAGCCTACATTAAAGCTACATTTATTCATCATATAATACTCAATATGACAGAAAACTAACCTAGAAAACCGCTTCACAAAACTTTTAAGACCATTAGTGCACGACCTAAGGCTTTCTAATATTTATAGCACATATTTTTACAGCCCACTTAAAATACAGCTCTTGAACCTCCAATCAGGTCACCACAAACTACACTCAGTGGAAGTCATGATCTCTTCCTGACTTGGAGATAAGACTTCACACACAGAAGTCCACAAAACTGTGCGCTGCAAGAGGACGCTCACTGTTTTCAAAAATTCTCCTTAGAAACTCTTTTTTTGTGAATTTCTACAACTATTTATTCCAGAGAAGACAAAGTATCATATTTGTACAGAGTCCAAAATGAGTCCAGAGTCCAAAACGAGTCCAAGAAAATATTGTGTAGGACTATCCCTGTAAATATGCAAGTACACAAGCAGACTATTGTCTTTCCAAGACACTATTTTAACTTTGGTAGTACAAAAGCCCTATAAATGTTCCTGTATATTCAGAAGGCAGCCTTCACACATCAATAGACAGGAAGCACTTCTGGAATAAAAGTCTAAAGAAAAAGATGCTGAGAAGTAATACTGTAGGTCCTGTGAGGAGTACAGGCAATTTTGGTAGTCATTAAACAGGCATTTGAAATGCACAGTGTAGACCCGAATCAGTCTTATGGAGTAAGTGAACGTATAAAGCAAGCCAGATAATAGGTGCTAACTGAACTGCTCATTGTTCAATTTAATTAAAAATAGTGTACGTTATAAAGAATACGCAACATTTTCCTCAACTACTCATTTCAAATCTGAGACCAGAAGCCCACTGAGAATGAATCATAGAATGGTTTGGGTTGGAAGGGACCTTAAAGATCATCTAGTTCCAAGCCCCTTGCCATGGGCAGGGACACCTTCCACTAGACCAGGTTGCTCAAAGACCCATCCAGCCTGGCCTGAAACACTTCCAGGGATGAGGCATCCACGACCTCTCTGGGCAACCTGTTCCAGTGCCTCACCACCCTCACAGGGAAGAACTTCTTCCTTACATCTAATCTAAATCTACCCTCTTTCAGTTTAAAGCCATTATCCTTTGTCCTATCACTACATGCCCTTGCAAAAGGTCCCTTTCCAGGTTTCTTGTAGGCCCCCTTTAGGCACTGGAAGGCTGCTATAAGGTCTCCCTGGAGCCTTCTCTTCTCCAGGCTAAACAACCCCAACTCTCACAGCCTGTCTGCATAGGAAGAATGAAGAGCAGGTCTGCTCAAGCAGGTCCATTCTGAGGATTAAAGAGTTGCAGAAAAACTTACTGGTTTAAAAAGGTCTCCTTAGCTTTGTCTCTTCTACTGAAACTCAGACACAGGTGGTAAATGCTATGACAGGACAAGAATAACTGCTGACATAGTTGAAACTTCTGAAGAAGCAGAAAAGTGAACAACCACACTCTTAAGTGACTGGTGGCTCTGCTGTTCTGATTAAAGAGCTATGGAAGCAGCTGGCTATAACCAAAATGCAATGGTACAAGCTATTGTCTCTTCAGTCTTCAAAAATATGTTGGTTTTGTTCCTAAGAAGACGTCTATTCTTTAGGCATTTTGCAACATGCACTCGTATCAGTAATGCAATTGGATATCCACATCTAGAGTATCAGCAAAGTACACCGTGCCAGATTGTCATTGTGTCCACTGTTACATAAATAACAAAATCTGTACCTAGCAATGCAGCAGCTCTCAGCAAAACTTTGTTTTTCTTCTTCGTTTACAAAACAGTGCCTGTTTTTAAACGTGTGATGGTGGTAACTCGAAATTTCAAGAGCTAGCTTAGAAACCCTAATGTAGGGTAAATTTAACTTGCCATTTTCTCAAGATTCTTGACAAAAGCTACAATTCAGATGTATTTGGTCAAATGAACCACAATCTTGAAGGTGTTTTAACATAAAGGCAGTTTAAACACTATCTCAAAAGACTTTGAGGATAAAAATTTTTTTGCTACTCCTAATGTATGATTTAGGTTGCAAATTAAAGGTATTGGAAACTTCTCCTCACTTGCTTATTCCACAAAGTTCTTATCGCCAACTGAACCATAATTTCAAGTGTCATTTAAAGAAAAAAAAAACAAAACAAAACATAAAAATAAGTCATACAAGAAAATTCCTTAGTACCAACGTCGCCTATCACATTTTACACTAGGGAAGAAAGATGAAAGAACAAGCATTGTGGCACCTGTTTTTTTTTGGGTTTTTTTTGGTTTTTTTTTGTTTTTTCCCCCCCCCACAATAGGAGAACTGCAGTGTCTTCTACAGCTAGACATGCTACAAATTCCAGCTTTAGCATGATGGCGCTTCAGAACATGGAGGCAATTTTATTTTTCTTTAATAGGTTACATGTGCAGAAAATTGAGACTACCCTGCTTTGTCCATGACATCATGACTACTCTAAGCAGCTGAGGTATTTAAATGTAACTGCCTCTGCTTACACGGGAATGATTAGATGGCAAGAACATTCACAAAAGGTCCTCAACCTCAGGAATTATTTTATCCTGATCCATCATACCCTGAGTATGTTTATATTTCAGATAACATTGGATGTTCCTATCTTTATGTTCCTTTCTTTATATGGACAACAAAAGAACAGGAATTCTGCACCCGCCTCATCTCTGCTGTCTCTGTGATCTCTTCATATTTGCTTATAATTGAAATAGCTCTGAAACATTAATGGAATTTTTGTAAGCTTGTTTTAATGACAGTTTCATTTATATAATCTCAGCACAAAATGCAGCAATTGGTCTTCTGCAAGTAATGGAGTCAACATGATATTTTTATGTAGAGTTCACCTGTTAAAAGTAAACTAGTTTCTCTCTCTAATCTCAAGCAACATATAATGCTCATTAAATACAGACTGGGGAGTTTTGCAACTCTGCTTCAAGCGCTTCTGGCAAGGGAACAGAATCCTAGCAAAAGCTTCTGAGAAAGAGTCTCTAAGATGGCCAAGCTTAACAAAAGAATCTGAGAAACAAAGTTTCTGAGATGGCCAAACTATAATTTCTGGGTCCTTGAAGTATTTGAATTCTACTGTTTATTATTATTCTCTGACTGTGAAAGACCTGTTCAACATAAATAAGCAGAATTTCCATGTAAGTTTCAGGTTCCAGAAAGTCATGCTTATTCCTCCCCTCTGAAAAATCAAAAATTAGAACAACTTTAAATATTTTATTCAATACAAGTAGCTTCCCATACAAAAGAAGAAATACACCCATAAGAAAGGAGTTTCTTCTATGTTCACTCAGCTCCTGCTGCCTGCTTCCTATCTTTTCCAAAAAGAGAGCCAATATTCCTTGTGGATGTCCCAGGCTGCTACAGTAGCTTTTTAATCTAGAGTCATCTACAGAATCTTCCACGTAAAACATTCTGCTTCCTAAGTCCAAAATGACTAAAATTATTTTTTTAACTGGACTATATAAAAACACCACCATGAAAATTTTGCTTCTCATTTAAGATATTTCTCTGGCTAGCATTTTATTAACTAGTGCAAATCAATAATGAGTACAAAGTGGAGACAGAAAGTAAATCCAACAATAGGTTCTGTTACTACGCTTTTTATTTCTTAATTAGCACTTTTTCGTTTTTTTCTTACTAACACCATCTGCCTCAAAACATGTATATACAGCAAGATGTTTTGCTACAGAAAGTTTTGCACATAAAAACTTATGCTAAAACCACACAAAAGTTAGATCAAACCTTTCTGCGTGTTATGGAGTCTTTACCTATTATATGATAGCATGTTTTTTTCCTGCAAGTTCTGGCCTCATTCAGTACACAGTAGCTATTATTCACTGAAAAGCTATTCCAGTATTTTGTTTCCTCCTAATTCTTTGTGTGAGATGCCATGCCTAGTCAAACACTGAGAACAGAATTATTAATTTACTCATGGGTTTTCTTATGGCACTCATAACTAAAATGTCCAAATCTTCATAATGAATACACTTTCACAACACTCCTGTGAAATCAGATGGTGTCATAATCTTAGCATCAGATTCATTCCTCTACAGATGGGGAACCCATACAGGGAAAGATTAAGGTCAAAAACATCTACTAATTTTTAACAGCCAACTTGAGATGCCAAGACCTTATCTTACAAAGTATTTAGCATTATATTTAGCTAGTGCTGCTATTAACTGACAGCTATTGTAGGATATCTCATTCTCCATATGGATCACCCCTTTACAAGGCAAAGAAGCAAAGTGTGCTTAGGGGTTCACAAACATCTCTTGACAATACTGAGGTTCACAAATTTTGGTTTATTTGTTTCTGAATGGCAGCACATGCTACCAGCTAAGAAATGTTCAAGTCACAATCTGTTTATTCCTTTTTTGTTAAACTGCATCTCAATGCATTTCCTAGCACTCATTCTTGATTCTTCACTTAGATGAGATGCCTGCAGTGTCCATGCTTGGCTGAGACCTCTGCCCAGCCAGACTGGATCTTGGCTACCTATCCAAATCTCTCACGGCCTCACAGATTCCTCTGCTGTTCTCCCCACTGCTGTCTTGAGGTCACAAGAGAGTGAAGATACTTCTGTATTTCCTCTAATTTGTCACCAAATCTCAATAAAAATGCAACAACTAAGAGTAGAAAATAGAGGAAATGTATTAAGTAGACCTGACTGGGAATATTCTTAGGTCAAAAACCTTAGCTATCAACATGTAACAAACGTGCACATCTTCAGACTTAAGACTCCTTCCCTCATAGGTATTTAAAATTTGACTAATTTAGGACAATTTTTCATTGAAACAGCAAATAGCACTTTGCTGGCATAACAGCCAAGTTTCAAGTCTTGCTCTAAGGCAAGGGGCACCTACACTCCTACATTTACATATGAAGTGCTCTATTTACTAATGGTTTTGTGAGAAATTGAAATATTTTAAAGAATGTAATTTATCACCCCACTGTCAGAAATGGCTCTCCACTGTGAAAGTTCTGCAAAAAAAAATAAGTATCAGCCTTGAAGCAGACATTTGGAATGGAAAAAGCCTCATCCTTAAGGGTCAAAATTTGGCAAAATTAGAGTTACCCAATGTGAAAGCTTACTGTGGCCCTAAGTGCAGGCAATGGTACAAGCTCTTGTTCTCACTAGAGAATTTGATCTTGTTCTTGAACCTGTAAATTGGCTAGATACTGCTTTATTCTTTATTCCCCAAAGCCACTTCAGTACTATTACTTGTTCAGAACAGAAAGCTTTTAAGTATCTTTCTGCCTAATTTGTAATGTGCAATTTTCAAGTTTGACAGAATACTGAAAATACAGCAGGGGAATATTATGAGGAAGAGTAAAGAACACTACTTAGAGATGCAATAAGCACCAGTCCTAGATTGTAAGCCAGTCATACAAAGTTGTTTTCTGTAAAGCAACTTAGTGGATGGCTCCTTCACACATACTGCTACATATTTATTGGTAACTCTCTGTAACTAAGAAATTTCAACTGAGCATGCATAGGACTTTTCAAAAGCATCTTACAACATTTACAAAATTACTCCATTATGTATTGCCCAGAATACACAGAGAACTTGCCAGTTCAGACAGTCAAAAACATTCCCACTTGTGAGGGCTTCCTCTGCTATGTGCCCATCTTTTGTTTCCTCTGCTGTTAAATTTTAAGAAAAATGCCATTAACAATGTGGACAATGAAGGACTTGGACTTCCCGCTTTTACTGACAAGAATCAGCTGTTCTGTCTTGACTTATTTTTGGTCTCTCATTCACTTTGTCTTTTGTCTGTTTTGAACCTTTCTGTGATCTAATAATCAAACTGATCAGTATGACCTGGTCTGTTTGTACACCTCAGGAACAAATGGTATCTATGTAACAAAGTGGAGCTTTGGTCTCCAATGAGACTATACTGCAGTAAGAACCACCTATGCCGCTGGAGGATTATTTTTTTTCTACAATGACCAGGGAGAGAGCCTTAGGAAAAGAAAAAAAACATACTCTCCTATAGCACTAGAAGAGAGACAAAAACCTCAAGCCAAGTCATACCTTTCAGCTAATATATCCGTAAAAGTTCATACATATTGGGAAAAACAACATACCGACTGTAAACATGTCAGAAAGTATGTTGGTTTTCCCAATATGTATCATGTCTTCTAGCAGGTGGTATGTCCAGATCCAATGTAGTAACAAACTTAACAGGTGACCTAAAAATACTGCTTGCTGACTTGTAAAGCACATTTGAAAGAAAATACAGTACATATACAATTTAATAATTTGGTCTGTTGTGACTCTAATGCAATATTTTAATTCTACACTGTCCTTGCACTTCAACAAGGATGTCAACAGGATACATCATCTGTTTATGCTATGCAAATATCCTAGATACAAAATTAGTTTTGAATTTTACTGTATACACAAGGACATCTCCTGAAAACAGTAGGGAGTAGCAGATTTGTTCCTGGAACTGAATTTTATTTCTTTAAGATTAACAGACATTCCATGCTAAAACAGCATGCAGCAAAGAACAAAGATTAATTGGGTATAAAAATCTGAGGGCTACCTGACTTTAATTTTTCAATTTACTCAAGAGACCGAAGAGTAGAGATGTATTTTATCAACTCGAGCAATAATAACACTTAGATATAAGTGTAAAGTCTGAAAAAGATAAACTGTAGTTCAAACTTATAACTAATGAAAGCAGATCCATTCCCAGATTGTCACACAATCCCTGAAAACAGTTTAATGTCTGCAAATAAATAAAAAGTCACTGACACATGGGAGAAAGGAGATGTAGAGTCCTCCAAACATGGGTACAAATGCATTTAGAGAAGGAAAACTACAAGAAGAGACCTTTAAAAAAAGTCTGTAGCCGAGAGGTTTCCGTTGTACAGAAGCTAACTGGCACCTCACTTACCTTGGTTTGGTTGCATGTTCATATTTGGTCTGGGACCATAGTTGCCCATTGGCTGTCCCTGGCTCATAGTCATCTGATTCTGCACTGGCATACTCTGTGAGGATGGCACTGAGTGATTATAGCCACCCATTGACCCATGGCTACTTGAAGGCATGTTCATGGAACTGTTTGTCATATTGAGTTGGTTAGGTCCAGGTCCTTGCATAGGCATATGGTTAGGTCCTTCAGAACAAGAGACAGGGAAAAAGGTTCTACATTAAGTATCATAAAACAAGCAAATATAGTCATACTGAGTCACAAAACTAAATAAAAGTAATTAAATATATTTACATTAAAACAAGGCTAAAACAGTTTGCTGATGACTTCCCAACTTAAATTTAAAAAAAAAAGTTAACATTCAAAGTTCAGCTCTACTATACATTTTCTTTGTGAGCAGCTGAAGCTACTACAACAAAGGTGTAAGTTATCATATAGCTCATCTTATATCCATTATCATATGCAAAACTAGTCTTTTTAGTACTTGCACAACACACCCTGCATTTCAACCTGTATGGCACAAGGTAAGTTTAACAGGCAGCTTGGTGGCTCTATCACAGCTATATAATTGTTACAATAGCTGTAACATTTCTGTTTATTCAAACAAACCATACTATACACTTTTCTGAAAGTAACAGTTAATATTTTTTTTTCCCAAAAAGTCAGGCAGTATTAACATTGACATGGTACAAATACATGTAGAGTAAAAATGGCTGAAGACATACTTAATATTGTTTGAACATATAATCTATAGCCAATATTCTGCAACTGTATTTACAGGTTACTACGGTGGGAGACGATGACTGGAAGGACAGCCACCAAGTTATCAGCTCACCTCTCATGCCTGCAAAGATGCAAAGGAAGAGCAACCTGTTCATCTACCCGAGGCCAACTACATCTCTTCACCCTTTATTTCCCCTCTTCCTGACAACACTGGTTGGAACTGGATTGTTCTCTGGATTAAATCTACTCTCAATGGGTATTTTAAAAGTATAAACATTACAATAACATCTGATCAGTTTACTCACTACTTTAGCTGGGTTAATTGAGCAGCTACTAGGAGTAAAATTAGTAAGAGGTGTGACTGGATATAAATATGACAAGTGAAAAAAGTAAATGAAATGCAAGAATTATGCATTTGACAAGCACCACATGAAAAGTTTACAAAGATACGTACAACTAGAGTAAGTCAACTGTAAACAAGTCAAGTGTTGATATACACAGAGTTCACCAAGAAGATGCTATTGTTGCCAAACATGCTACAGGTTTTTCGTTAAGCTACAAAACCCTAACAAATACAGAGAACTTAAGAGAAACCTTAAAGAAACTATGCCAGTGGAGTTGTAGGAAGATAGTGATTTGGTTACGTATCTCCCTGTGAAAAGAAAAAAAACAAAAAACAAAAAAACAAACCAAACAAAACCACTATCTGCCTTCAAATGTAAACAGCTCCCGAGCCCTGTCTTGGCTCAAGAAATAACTGCACTACCTAGGACAGAATGAAGGCAAAAAATAACGACATAAGAGTTGTATGCAAGGTCATAGAGACAATACCAACTGTATTGGATTTGTGTGGCAAGGTTTTGGTAGCGGGGAGGTTACAGGAGTGGCTTCTGCAAGAAGCTGCTAGAAAGCTTCCCCCATGTTCAACACAGCCAATGCCAGCCGGCTCCAAGACAGACCCACCAACAGCCAAGGCCTAGCCCATCAGCAATGGTGGCAGCCCCTCTGTAATAACAGATTTAATAAGGGAAAAAAAAAAAAAGTTGCAGCGGCACAGAAACTGCAGCCAGAGAGAGGAGGGAGAACATGTACGAGAAACAGCCCTGCAGACCCCAAGGTCAGGAGGGGGAAGAGGCGCTCCAAGCACCAGAGCAGAGATTCCCCTGCAGCCCATGGGGGAGACCATGGTGAGGCAGGCTGTCCCCCTGCAGGCCATGGAGGTCCACGGTGGAGCAGATGCCCACCTGCAGCCTGTTTAGGATCCGATGGCAGAGCAGGTGGATGCCCAAAGGAGGCTGTGACCCTGTGGGAAGCCCACGCTGGAACAGGCTCCTGGCAGGACCTGTGGATCCATGGAGAGGAGCCCATGGAACAGGTTTTCTGGCACAGACTTGTGACCCCGCGGGGGACTCACACTGGAGCAGTCTGTGCCTGAAGGACTCTACGCCGAGGAAGGGACAAATGGAAAGGACCCACAACGGAGCAGTTTGTGAAGGACCCACATTGGAGAAGTTCATGGAGGACTGTCTCCCGTGGGAGGGACCCCACGCTGCAGCACGGGAAGTGTGAGGAGTCCTGCCCCTGAGGAGGATGAAGCAGCAGAGAATGTGTGATGAACTGATTGTAACCCGTATTCCCCATCCCCCTGCGCTGTGAGAATTTGGAAGTGAAGCTGTGCCTGGGAAAAAGGGAGGGGTGGGGGGGAAGGTGTTTTAAGGTTTGGTTTTATTTCTCATTACCCTACTCTGGTTGACTGGCAATAAATGAAGTTAGTTTTGCCCAAGTCGAGTCTGTTTTGCCGGTAACGGTAACTGGTTGAGTGATCTCTCCCTGTCCTTATCTCAACCTATGAGCCTTTTGTTATATCTTCTCTCCCCTGTCCAGCTGAGGAGGGGAGTGATAAGAGTGGCTTTGGTGGGCAACTGGCATCCAGCCAGGGTCAACCCACCACACCAACTGACCTGCAAACAAAAAGATGCAGAAGAAAAAGGTATATACCGTCCCCTCTTCAATTCAGCACTGCCTAACTCTGTAATAGTGAGAACATGGAGACAGTTCAAATCTGAAAAAGTGAGATCATCTATAACCATGTGATCAGTCAATGTGTTAAAGTAAAGCTGAGGTGAAGAAAAGCTCCAGACTGTAGTGCCAAGCAACTATTGCAGGAGTGCTAGAAGACTGCTTTCTTAATTTCTTTCCTAATAAAAGGAAGGAATACACAGGGTTAGCGCCACAAAGTCAGGGCCTGGGAGTGATTTTGTTCCTTTTTGTTTAAAGGAAGAAATTGTCAATAATAGATTTCAGAGAGATAGCCAAACACACAGTGGATTAAGTTTTTAAGAACTGGTAATGTAAGAAGCAAAATGGGGGAAGGCAAAACTCATTGCAAGACAGAAGTTGAAAAAAATAAAACACCTTCTCTAAAAGGCTGGTTTATATTTCACAACTCTGTTAGCACCAAAATAGGAGAAAGCACTCATAAGAAAAAGCTGGCACATGAAATGTCAGGCATGCATACGTTCTGGGGTCACAATCAGGTAGTTTGTTAGTGAGAAGCTAGAAGGCAAGGACAGAGGAAAAGCTAAAACTCTATTATCAAAAAACTTTGCAAATGAAAAATAGTAAGAACACACTTTACAAATAAATTTTTTTATATTTTGCCAAAATACTTCACAGGGCTCTCCTGCACATAAGGACAGAACAGTTGATTTTTTTTTTTCTTCATACAAATAAATGAAATAGGAAGAATGGAATATGAATGAATATGATGTGCATATCTGCTGTTAAAATAACTGCTTTAAACGCTATACTAATTGCATTCTGTGTTATAATAAAGTTAGTGGAATAAGTATCTCTCTTGACTATAAACAGAAGTCCTTTTTCCTCTTAACCACTTATGCACAGTATCTTGGCTCTGCGAAGCTGTAAGCCAGCCTAAGTGCATTTGAGACTACATTCACAGGAAGGAAAGAAGACTTTGAGAGAACTTGTTGGTAATACACAAGCACCTGTTATTCAGGAAGGTCACCTACCGGTACCTACCTACAGCTAGTCTTACCTTTAAGCTTTCTACATATGATAAAACAAGCTCAAGAAATCAGGAAGATAACTTGTCACCAGCACAACCCAGTTCATCATCTCCTTCCAAATCCAGACCACCCTTACCTTGCATCACACAAACTCTCAGTCAATGTAACCCTTCAGACAGTAATTTTTTCAGGTAAAAGCCATAATCTGTCACAGGTACAGATAACACTGAATTCCACCATAGGCTGAAAAAGGTTTGTCATGACTGTCTTCCCTGGTAAGAGGATACAGACACTTATTTGTCAGGGGATGCAATTAAGAGCCTCAGCAGCACTTCGGGTCCTTCATTAACCAGAACACCAGTATGAGAAAAATCATCCTTTGCCCTTTAGGTAATGGGACAGGTCTACGGCAGAACTTTAAATCAACTCATGCCCTGATGATCACTAGGCAGTTCTTTTAATCCTCCCATTAACCCTTCCATGCATACTTAGGCCTATGGAAACCCCTACTCAGATAAGCCCTTCCAGCAATCTGGTATTTTTAAAAGCCTGCATTTTATTTCTTCCAGGCTGGTCAACTCGTGGTTGTCAACCCCAGATTCTCTCGGTTTGCACATTAGTGACTTTATTCCTTTTGGACCGATCATCTCGTCACATATTTAAGGTTTTGTATCTGGCTTCTATTACAAAGTGTCTACATAACTTTAGAGTAAGTGCCCTATAAACAGAAAGCAAATGCATACGCTGCAGAAATTATTACAAATACATGTCTATGAAATACAGAAAGGCGCATATACAGGCAAACTAGCAAACACTTAAAAAAAAATCATTCAGCTATCCACTTAACAAGACGATTCTGTTTCTCCTTTTCCAACTCCTAACTATGAAATCATTTTAGCACGCCTTTCTGACATTAGAGATGCCCTCATCCTAAGCTGTTTATCTTCACATCCTCAGAGACAATCTTAAACAGAGAAGGGAAGGAACAGACATTCAAAAGAGGGAATATGTTAGAAGAAAGGCTAAATTAAAGCTTAGTTGGAAACTGTATTTAAGTATCTGTCTAGGTGAATACCAAAACAAACCTATTTACCTTTCACATATTTTCATAAGAGCTCTTTTCTTATTCTATCTAATTACAAAATATGTATGTTTAAGGAGCGACTTTTCTCCCCCGTGGCCCTGCAGTGAAGTCATTATGCTCACATTGTGACTTAGTAATCCTTCTCCTTGGAAAAGATCATTATAATAACAATAATATGATTACACTAGAGGGTCAAAGAGACTGATTTGTGAGAGGCAATGCTATTCTCCATGGGAGCTGATGGATCTTAGATGGATAGAGGACTCCACAACCAGAATATCTCTGCCCTACTTAGGGAGCAGCATATATTGCTCTTTCCAAATCCAAATGCAGACCATAACCAATATGCATGAAGAAACTAACTTCTTCTCTAGATCTTTTATTACACTTCTTACACATGGCCTCTGGAGGCTATTCAGCCACTCTTTTCAGAAAAGCTGTCACTACCAGGTCTGTTTTATCAAGATTTGCACAGAATTAGAGACTACAGCAATCATATTTTTCACTTCATAGTAAGTTTTGTGTAGTTATTTACTGTGTTTGCTGTCATGGAGCTTATCCTTGTGACCACTGAGCAACGAATTTTCAAAAGATCCTTTGACAGCAGTTACCCTTCCTGGAGGAATCAATACCTTGAAGAGCTTTTGTACAAAAAGTTGCTCCA